>QRFJ01001673.1:0-306036 GCA_006176705.1 Cocos nucifera | reverse complement strand
GGATTCTTTTACATATTTTTATTTCATGATTTTTCAAAAACTTTAATTTTAAAAATTAAGATAATAATTAATTAGATCTAAATATTGTTCTAGATATATATAAAATTGGATCGAATTGGGGGTAGGCTAAATTAGGTCTTAGGGTTAGTTGATCAATTTCAGGATCTAGGATTTTGCAGAAAATAAGTTTTAATTTCTGATTAAGGATGAACGCGCAGCACCCCTACATGCCATAAGAATATTCCATCGAATGAAAGGAGAGGGCCTTTAAATCCTACTTTATTCTTATGATCGGACGGCCATGGAAAACTTCTTAATTAGAAATATAATTTTTTACTATAAAACTAGTTAGATCATATATCATATATAAAAAGATCTAACTAATACATGTCTTGCATACATCTCATGTATCATCAATATGCATACTTTCAAATCTAAAATATTACATATTAAATCTAAAAAATAAAATTTTAAATTTGATCATATTCAAATTAAAACTATTCTAGATATCTTACAGAACTATTCTATGACTAGTCTAAGCATGCATCTTTCATATCTCATATGAATAAATCAAAAATTAAAAATTTTATTTTTTATTTTTAGATCTAATTACAATAATTATAACATCAAAAAAATTAAAATTAAATAGATCTAAAATTATATTTAATTAAATTAAATACATGATCATACTAGACTATACATAGAACTATTCTATACCTAGTCTAATCACGCATCTCATATATATTAGATCTAAATTATTTAATTTTTAATTTTTAATTTTAGATCTAATAATATATGATGTGACATCTAAAACCTTTTAATCTTAGATCATAAATAAAAATAAAATCAGATCTAAGGTTGATCTGAAGAACTGCTAACGCAGCTGTGATACCAGTTGAAGAAAAAATACTATTTTTCATCGCAGGATCGTGCAGATCTGATCAGATTTGAGGGAGATTATTTTAAAAAATTCTTAAATAATTTTATTAGCTCTAAGAATTCTTAAATCTAGTCATAAAGATTTGATATTAAAAATTAAAAATTAAAATTAAATTAGATTTAATTTAAAGTACCTGATTGGGTAACCTAATTATCCTGCAATGATCCTATTGATTCCTGAGATTTTGGAAGGAGCCACGTACATGCCTGGCCTCTACTAATATTCACTTAGGCAGGATCTAAACATCTTCTCCTCATAAACTTTTTTACCAATAATTAGATCTGGATCTAATCTGAAGAATCTTCAAAACTATTTCTGAAGGCAGCCCATCCGTCACATGAACACCATCGCGTGGATCTTGAATATTATGCCAAAAACCTTGGACCTTCTTCTCAGATTTGTGCCTAACATTTTAAACTTATAGAAGAGAAAAAGAGAGAGGATAGAGGGGATGTGGGATATCAGGGATGGCAGACTTTGGGCATGGAAAATTATTTCTTGCATTGTTTGCACTTTGACGTGAGAAAGGCTTTTATGTCCAACGCCTACTTAGAGTCTCTTTTGATCAAAATAACTCATTTATTTTATCATTAGGACTCTAGAACTTATTCTTCATGAAAAACCATGAGATCTCATCTATTTTTTTCACCGAAAATGATTTAAAAAGGTATCCACAAGAGTACATAAGGAAGAGTCCACTGTGCCTAGGACTCTTCCTTAAGAGTTTAATCCAAATCAAACTCTATCATAACTTAATCTAGACACCTCCAAAAGTTACAAAATTTGGTACACCCAATGCATAACTCATGATCTATCACATATCCAAAAATTAAATCAAAATAATTTCTACAAAATTTTCTAGAAGTATCTGATCAAGTGACCCTCAATTCTCTCAAATAGGTCAACTTTTGACCCTAGACCAATTTGACTATAAATGGATTTAATTTCTATAATTAATCTGATCTAAACTTATTTCAGTCAAATAAAAAATAAATCCATTCAAAATACAAGAAAGAGTCAAATCAAATTTGACTCGATTGTGATCAATTAGAAAGATTTCAGAAGGAGAATGTCAAGCTCAATCATGTGCTAGCACGATTACCTTGAACCTGATTGGATCTAATCCAAATCAATCAAACTGACTTAGCTCAATTAATGACATTCAAACCCAAACCCTTGTTTGTGTGACCTAGTTAGGTTCAATTTTATATGGTAATGAGACATGTTGTGATCTCCAACATCGACATCATCGAAACACCATTCGATGGACCAAAACTTTTCTAATTCATATAATTAGAATGATTGATCATCAAAATCATCCTAATTGCTCTCAAAATCCACTAGTGACACCTAGTAGTATATGGTGGCAATACATCAGAACTAAAAGCAAACCTCTCGGTATAGTTATCTATGTGATTCGGTTTTTCTATCTTGAGCCCCAACAGGATTAGGGTTAAAGTGAACTCATCAAACCCAATATCCGTCATATGAATTAATCATTTGATTCGAGTCCAATGTGAAATCCTAATAGAAACTTTTCTATCATCTTCACTTTGCCATCGCCATAGACTTATGAACTCAATCTCATGATTATCATAGGGCTACTCCTCATCTACCGAGGTAGATAGATCTCCTATTGGTGCAATTAAATTCCTACAATGAACATGCTATAGCCAACATACACATCAGGATTCTGAATAGCTAGAAGATCGAGTTATGGTGTAGTCAAACTATAACACCCTCAAGGTAAACTATCAATGCACCTCAGGTCAAAGAATCAGACACACCACTGCAGCATCAAGTCAGTCATCGACGAGAAGGTAGACTATCTTATGACTACTCGAGGTGGTCACGCTCAGTGCCCTCATTCTCTAACGAGTACCTATACTCTCACTTCAGTGTCTCCGCACCGTAGACTCAAGATACGTCTATCCTAAGAAAGTGATCATAAACCAACCTTCTAGATCGATCACCATCCTCATGATGATCCTACAGTTGGGAGCAGTTTATGAGTTAATTATGAAAATTCATATCTTAAATTTTCAACTCTTGAATATATGAATTGTCATTACCATTAACTCAAAGAATGTATCGCAGACACTTTTAAATATACACTATGATAAAAGATAATTCATTTATTAATTTATAGTCAAAATTATAAAATTATCCTTAGAAGTGAATTACAAGTGACAGCCAATCTGGCTTCTAGGGCACACATCTAACACACACACCATTGTTCAAATGTCCAGAGAATATAGTAATACCATTCATAATGACATTATAAATTTTTTTTATTGAAAATTTATAATTGTCTTTGGCCAAAAGGCCTATAGAAATGATATTAAAAAAAAAAAGAACAAAAATGATAATCACTAAGAATAACTATATGAAACTCAAATACAAGTTTCAAGATTCCTAATGCTAGAATTGAAACCGATCTTCCATCTCCAACGTTAAGAAATCTCTTGCTTTACTCAAATCTCCTACTGACCTGCAACCCCTGCAACAAATTGTAAATATGGTAAGGGCTACCAGTATCTAATACCCAATCAGTTTTATCATAAATTGAGAAATTGTAAGAAGTTATCATATAAATATCTTGTCCAGCAATAACTTGCTTCTTTCTCGGCCTGTTGGGATCTAGTGAGATAATATACTGAGGATAGTTTCTCTTTCAATGCCCTCGCTTTTAGCAGAAGAAGTATTCAGCTTGACTCTTATCAAGCTTGATCTTCTTGGTCTGGCCCTATACAGATGTCCTAGCCTGAACTTGCACCTTCTTTGATTTCTTCTTCTTGTTCTTTTTTTCTTTCTTAAAGGATCGAGAACTAGAAGATGAACCTCCCACTAAGTTCACGGACTCCTTGTAGAGCCGGTGATCCTTCTCAAAGTTCTGAAGCAACCCCAGTAACCCGTGGTAGTTAACTTTAGGCTTTATCATTCTATAATGACTAAGGAATGGTAGATATGATTTGGGCAATGAGTTCAAAATCGCATCTTTTCCTAGTTGCTCATGCAAGAAAAATTCAAGCTTGCTCAAATGCTCCATCAGCTCGATCATGTATAGTACATGATTAGTAACTGAAGCTCCATCCCTCATCTTGATGTTGAAAATGGCACAACTAGTCTTATGCCTCTCAACATCATCGGATGTACCAAAAAACTCATTCAACACTTGAAGCATGTCTTCTGACTGAGCTGACTCAAACCTGCGACTGAACTAGTCACTCATGGCAGCCAACATAATGCAACGCATCATGATTTGATCATTAAGCTACTTTTGGTAAGTATCTCTGACCGTTCCATGTGCATTGGGTGTTGGCTCCTTAGGTGCCAGATCTATCAGCACATATAGAATCCATTCATGCTTTAGGATAATTTTCAACTTTTGATATCAGTTATCAAAGTTGGATCCCACCAGCTTATCATTATCTAACAATGATTGAAGCAAAAAGAAAGTGGCCATGTCTACACAAATAAAAAATAAAATCTAATTAGTAATTGATTCATTAAACCAAAAGATTTGAATTTTTAATCAAAAGATTCTTCCACTATTTTATTCGAATTGATAGCCTCTATCTCGAATTCAAGGAATTACCCTAATTTCTTAGTAGGTGCTAAAATCCACATAGACCGCACACAAGCCCAACTTTGGTTGGTCAACCCATGTACATCTAAGGGTAGGTTCATAATCAATTATTTTTTTAAATAATTTTTAGTAATTTAATTTTGCCCCAGTCCCTAATCAGTAGGCTTTGGCCTCCACTAAAAAGGTCTAGTTAGGTCCAACCATTAACATAACCATACTTGGTCCATCTAACCAATAAATGATTAAGTTCAATTTTGGTTGGTCAACCTAACCACCATTTAGAGAGATGCGGCCAAAAAATTATATTATGAATAATTATTCCATTAGCCAATAAACACCAAGCCTTTGGGCCTCCAATGATTATCAAACTAATGGATCCATTATCATCCACTTAATGGGAGGCTATGATCTAGTTATCACCATAACTATTTTATTTTTAGGAACCTAATAATTTTAGAGGATTTAATTAATTTGATTTAAAGAAGATAGAGAGAATGAGCCAGCCAATTTCGATCCTCCTACTAACTTCACCAAGTCAGATCAAAAAAAGAACTAATTTAAATAGACATTAGGAGCGCCTAAATCAGTCACACTAATTTACCTAATTGACATGGGTGAGCCTAAATAATCAAGTGATCTGATTAAAATCTAATTCACTAGGATGGCCAGATAAGTGAGATCAGTGGAAGGGATATGCCCTTAACTCATCAAAGACCGAATCAGTGCGAGTAGCTCCTAATCAAAAACTACTGATCAGACTGCCAAATTTACCTTAGACACCATCTCGTTCATTAGTTTCAACTTGACCAACCAAGTAATTTTGGGTTCGACTGCGTAGCCAGGAATCAAGTCCATCTTGGTTCTCGTTAAAGATATGGACTTGAACAACTACAACTATTGTAATTGATCTAGAGAATCCTTAATCTAATCTAAGACAACTATTGATTAGATTTAGTCAATTCTCTAATTAAGTCCATTCTTTAATCTAACCTTAGATCTAACCCAATTAATGGACCTAATTTTCACTAACCCATTAACACAATGTGTTATGATTTATATCTTAGGATCTTCAATTCATAATCCTAGATCCTAATCAAACAATTCTTAATTCTTAATTAAGTTTTAGGCTAAGAGTTGGGGTTCAGCATTTCAAAAATAATTTTCATATTTGTAAAAAATTTTTGCAATATAGTTCTATCAACCAGTTGCATGTTTGATTCATAATCAATATGCACATATAACAAACATGAAAACTATTTTAGATCTAATCTAAACATGCTCATAAAATTGAAACTATTTCAATTCTAATTAATCATAAATCATCTTAGATCAGGTCTAACACATTTATGATAATAAAAAAATTAGATTAAAATTTTTTTAATCAGATCATAAAATTTCTTAGATTTAATCTAAAATTTTATGATTAGGATTTTAGATCCGCACGCACTAGGATAACCTCTCCACTGTAAGGGATAAATCTTACAACAGGATAATCTTACAGCACGTGCAATCTAAAATTTTTTATTTTAGATTTAATCATTAGATTATAAATTAGATCTAATCTAAAAATATAATCTAATCATGCATAAATCATGTAATAAATGAACCTTGCTCTGATGCCAATTGTAGAAATCGATCTAGGGTTCTAGGGTTAGCTTTTGTAACTTTTTCAAAATTATAGTAGAAGAGGTGAATTAATCATATTAAATTATGAACAATATAATATAAAATACTAGATATAGGATCCTATTATATGATTAAGACATGCTATTAAATCAAAAAATAAAATATCAAAAGAACTGCATATTATTCATATCAATAGTAGACTACTCTAGATCAGATCTAGACATGTAATAGGAAGATCAGATCATCCTTACCTTTGAATCTCGAGTTTCTTAACTTGCTGATCTAGGCTTTAGATGGTTGCTCCAATCCACACATGTGTGGCCTCTATGAGTTATCCACACAAGCCCTCAATAGTAGATCTGAAGTTCGATGCCCGAAAATCAGCACAGTATGCTAGTACTATGCTGATCCTTCTCCAATGATCGATCTGGATCTTCTTTTCTTCAAGCTTAGATTCTTCAACATTTTAAAGTTGAGGAAGATGATTCGTGATGCTGAGACACCTCTCAAGCACTCATAAAGATGAAGGAATAGGAGTGGAAGAAAAAAAACTAGAAGAAGACCCTCTTCTTCTTCTTTCTTCTCTCACCAAAGCACCTTGATTGGTGCCTTTACAAAATCTCATGCCCTAGGCTTCTCTCTTAAATTTTTCAAGCCCCAAATGATCTCTGTTAGATGTATAATCTACAAAAGAATTAGATCAAAATTTATTTTATATAAGAAGATATAGAGAAATCCTTGACTAGGTCAAGTACCTAGTCAAGAGTTATCCAAATAGGGCTAGACTTGGGGCGCCCAACTCTTGGGTGCCCTCTCCTTTATTTTTTGCATAGACTACCAAGGAATGTCACACAAAAAGGCCTCTAAAAGCCATAAAAATTTTAGAAGAAAAATAGGGATGTGGGTGACACAAAATAGGAAGGAGTTTTGGTTTCTCAAAACTCTATCTCATAGAGTTTAAATCAACTAAAACTCTTCTTTTGACTTGATCACAATATCTAAATACCATATTTGAGATAAAGGGAGCAAGAGGGCATGCGTGAACATCTAGAGAGAAATATTTCTTTGAAAAAATCCAACAAAAATGGCATGGGAGGCATTGCGGCTAAGGTGGCGTATGGAGATAGGAATCCGAGTCTCACTAGGACTCCTAGTTTGACTTGGTCCAACTTGATCCTTGGACTATATTAAATTAAAATTTAATTAATCTAATTAGATTAGATCTTAGTCTAACTAATAACTTAATTAAATTAAATTAAATAAAATTTAATTTTAATTTAATTTTTTAATCAAATTAGAAATTGGGTTGATACAAGTCCTAATTAAACTAGGACTAGTTCTTCCTTGCAATTTGCTCATCAAATAAATCAATTGAACTTGATCCAATCATGTCCAAATCAAATCTAATTAAATTATATTTAATTAAACTTAATCTCAGCCCTTTGGTTTAATCAAATTAAGCTAATTAGTAATTGATTTGCTAATCAACCCTCCTGCAACACTTGCACTAGGTCAAACATTAATCGTATTGAATGTTTAACACTAGAATGATTCTTAATCATTGATCAACCATCCGATCAGATCAAGAACTCTTATATGTATGACCCCATAGGTCCAAACTTAAGCCGATAGTATAGAAATAAATTTTTGTATCAATCGAATTGACCATCTAGCAATGATACTCGACAGTCGGATAGGTCGAATGTTTAAAACAACATCCTTAGAACCTATGTAGATATAGTTTTTTGTATAATTCATCCCCTTGATCAAAATGCTCGTAGGACACTTCAAAATTTAACTATCAATCCCGATTTGATCATCCACATTGTATTTCAAATTATCAAATCCATCTCATGGATTACCCTGGCCAAGATTTTTGCTATATTAAAATATAATTATGCATTCTTCTCCAACTCTTAGAGTGGTCAATCCCATCTTGATCACTCACTGACTTTGCAAGTACTTGACTGTGCCCAAAAATCATCCATCACTAAATTAAAAATTTAGTTAGTCTGGTACCAAAGCATAGTAAGTTGCTTGCAAGCCACTATGGTGACCTTAGGTCTAAGGGACACTTATACCTATATCCCATCAGAGCAATTCTCGATAGTAGAATGCTCTGAAGTTGGTCACATTCAATGACAATGTACCCATACATCTCATTTGTATGCCATACCATGATCTACATACTCCTTGGTTAAGAGGACAACCGACCCATATGGCACACAACGAACTATGCTCGATAAACATTGTCATCCTTATTAACAGTGTATCATTTGATCATAAATAGTTTAAGAACTAATCGATAAATCCTCTCTTTATCGAAGCTAAATAATTCTAAGGACTTCATCATAATAATGGAGTTCATTAGAAGATGTAGACTTTATGATGAAAATGCTAAAAATATACTTTATTTAATAATAAATTAATTATAATTATAAGATAGTATAACTGTCAATAGATTGATGATTGGCTTTGGGACATATTTTTCAATACAAAATGAGTCACAAACTGATGGTTCAACTGATCAAAAGAATAAACGATACTCGATTTTAAGCCTGAGTACTAGCTTCATGCTGCACCCTTCAAGGTTGATGGAAAAGCCCAGCATGGAATGGCATCGGTGCACCATGGAGTAGCATCATAGTTTGAAAAGCCTCTAAGTGTTCAATCAGATCTGAAGTCCTGTTATAACTTTCAATTGAGGAAGCTTGAAGTTTGATAGGATAGACTCCTGCATGATCTGGATGGTGAAGGGTAGCTCATTGCAGATCTCATCATTTTAAGTCGAGATTGAATTATGGAGTTCTTCAATCTGCTTGTTCATTTTCTATAGCTTTTGATCAAGGTCATCATCCCAATTGCGAATCGCAAAGTTTGGCAGGGACCTCCAGGGGTGGAGTCATGCTCAAAGTAAGGGCTCTCTGCTCTTTATTTTTTCTTCTCAGGTTTCTTCGATTGGCTTCTTCAGGTGAGCCTTTCTTGCACCAGATCTTGATGCTCGGATGATGGTCTTTTTGGTGGTGCTAGTGCCAAAGCCTATTGCAAGGCCTGCACAACCTCATAAGGCCTCTTACCTACTACACTAGTAGGTTGAACTAATTTATATCCACCATTATTGTCGACTGAGAAGGTTAGGGTGCAGGTGATGGGGCTGGAATTGGTTGATCAGCCGATTCTAGATTGGATCAGGCAGCAGTAGTGATAGATCTTCAAGAAGAAGCTTTCTTAAGGGGTATCTTGCTAGAATGAAAGAAGAAGATTGCTCGATTGGGTACTTCTTTTAAAATAAGGGCTCATAATGCCCCTCCTTCTAGTACAAATCCTATTGGTGTAGAAAATGGATGGCCATTGGATATTGCTGGAGGAGGGATTTTGGGATCTTGCCGGTTGGAATTTGCAAGACAAAGTCCTAGCCAAAGATGATTCTAGTGTGGACCCTTTAATAGTCAAGTTAGTGTACTGACTAACAAGAATGATATACATAGGAGACTCGAGATGAAGAAAAAGCTTAGAGAAGGAGACGTATTTGAAAGATCCTATTTATAGATAGAGTCTATAATAGATTGATGGTGACAGCCGTAATAGAATGTTAGTAGACCATTCGGACCACTCAAAGTTTGTTATGAAGAGTGGACTATCGTTTGTCATGACTTGCTAGTGTTTGAATATTATTTGCTGAAATTCAAATGAAGGGTTAGATGCTTCCGAGCTTGATTGCGAGGTGCTGATCCTAAGGTCATGCCATTGGGGCTTAGGATCAAATGGACCAAACTTGAAGGTCATCCTTCAAGTCGAGAGTAATGAGTTTGTAGGTTAGGCTTAAGATCTGAACCTCGGTAGGACTGTTTCAACTATTTTTGGAAGCTCGATCATCTTTAAGATTGGATGATAGTGAACATGGTACTTCAGTCTAGAGGGTTTGAGGTTGAAAGGAGTAACGAGCCCCTATGGCCAAACTTTTTTGATGAAATTCAGCCAGTGCCCAAGATCAGCTTGAAATCAGGATGGAAGAGTACTGAGGTTCAATGCTTGTGAAGCGATTGCTGCTTATCTCAGACCGAAGATCAGAGTTAAATGGGTGATGAGCTTCTTTTGCTAGCTCAAGTTCATCTAGCCGAGATCCATGGTGTAGCCTTGGTAAGATCTACTGCTCACAGGATGGAGTTGGAAAATTGGAGTAAAGAAGCTCAGCCAACACATAAGATCGGGCATTGGTAGAAGTTATTATCATTTTCAGGATGAGCTGTCTTTAGTTGAAGCTTTGAGCTCAGTTGCATTTGGAGGTCGATCTTCTAAAACTCACCTAGACTAGGGGATTGACTTGATTGAACCTCGGACTTAGACGTCGTGACTCCAGATGGCATTTTACCAAGGTCGAACTTTACTAGACTTCGATGGGAGCTATTTTACCCCCAATAGGAGGAATCACATGTTAATGGATATGGTGCAGTCCATGATTTGCTTCATAGAACTTCCAATATTTTTCTAGGGATATGCCTTAAAGACTGCCGCATACATATTTAACAAGGTACCTTAAAAGTTTGTCACTAGCACTTCATATGAGATATAGAAAGAAAAGAAGCCGAATCGTAAACATCTTAAGATATGGGACTGTCCTGATTATATCTTCAAGCATAAGTTAAGTGCTAGATCAGATAAGTGTAGGTTTGTATGGTATCCTAAGAAAATTAAAGGATACTACTTCTACCACCCTATTGAATAAAAAGTGTTTGTTAGTAGGAACACCACTTTCTTGGAAAAGAAATTCATCCAAGAAGGTGGTAGTGAGAGAAATGTTGAACTTGAAGAAGTTCAAAACCTACAAATCATTCTAGAAATACTTATCGTTGGACCACAAGAAAATTCTTAACCAGAAATACCCAAGGATGAGGTACATCCACAATACACACCTCATCTCTGAAGGTCAGATAGAGCGCGTCAAGCACTTCTAAGATATAGCTTTATCATTGAGAATGATAATGAGATCGACATCATTAAGGGTGATGATCCATTGACCTATTCAAAAGCTATCATGAGTAGAAACTTTGATAGATGACTGGATGCCATGAAATCCGAAATAAACTCAATGTATACCAACTAAGTGTGGATTTTGGTTGATGCACCTGAGGATGTGACCCCATTAGGGTGCAAGTGAATCTTCAAGAAGAAGATCGGAGTAGATGGTCAAGTGGAAACCAACAAGGTTATATTGGTGATGAAGGTTTTTAGGCAAAGAGAAAGAATTGACTATGATGAAACATTCTCCCCAGAGGCTATGCTCAAGTTCATTAAGATTTTGCTTGCAATAGCTACATACTTCAACTATGTGATCTATCAAACGGATGTCAAGATCACTTTGCTCAATGATAATCTTGAGGAGGAGGTCTATATGACTCAGCCGAAGGATTTATCTTAAGTGGGAGAGCAAACCAAGTATGCAAGTCAAGGAAATTAATCAATGAATTAAAGCAGGCTTTAAGGAGTTGGTACATCCATTTTAATATAACAGTTAAAGAGTTTTATTGTATCAAAAATGTGGATGAGCCTTGTGTGTATAAGAAGACAAGTGAGAGTGTTGTTATCTTCTTAGTTATGTATGTCGATGACATACCACTCATTAGGAATGATATCCCAATATTGCAATCAGCTAAGATTTTGCTATCAAATAAGTTTTCTATGAAAGACTTAGGTGAAGCATCCTAGGTATAAAGATCTATGAAAATAGATCTAAGAGGATGCTAAACTTATCCCAATCTTGGTACATTGATCTTATATTGAAGAGAGTCAACATAAAGGAAAGTAAAATAGGTTACCTGCCTGTTAGACATGGCATTCGACTCTCCAAGAAAATGTATTTTATGACACTTCAGGAGAGAAAGAGAATGAATGAAATCCTTTATATTGTGGGATTGATCATATATGTCATGCTATGTACCAGGCCTAATGTAGCTCATGCTTTAGCTATAGCTAGCAGGTTTCAAGCTGATCCAAGGAAGAATCTTTGGAAAGCTATGAAAAATATTTTTAAGTACCAGAGAAGGACTGAAGATGTTTTTCTTACATATGGTGGTGTATCAGAGTTGAAACTAGAGGGCTATATAGATTCTAGTTTTCAATCCGATCTAGATGATAGCAAGTCAATATCAAAGTATGTGTTTACCCTATATGATAGAGCAGTGAATTGGAAGAGTTCCAATCAGTAGAGTGTAACTGACTCGATTACTGAGCTAGAATATATTATTGCAAGTAAAGTTGCTAAGGAAGCCACCTGATGAAGAGTTCATCAATGAAGTGGGTTTGGTTCTAGAGAATGAACACCATGTGTCACTTCATTATAAGGACACTGGATTGTTTCTCAGGAAAGGGAACCAAGGTCTCACTAAAAATCCAAGCACATGCATCCAAAGGCACTTCCACCTTGTTCAAAGGATTATTGAAAGATAGGTAGAACAAGTAGATACTAAGAATAATATGATATTCTTAGTAGTTGTATGATCGCCATCTCGATAATATGGGATTGAGATACAAAGGTCCCATTCATTAAGGCCATTCCTTAGTAGCTGTATGATCACCATCTCGATAATATGGGATTGAGATACAAAGGTGATTGGCTTTAGTGCAAGTGAGAGATTGAAAGAAAAGTGCTCTACAAGCCAATCGCATGGATGATGTGATGGGATTTTTCTTAGTAAACTTCTAACTCATGTAATGATATTTTTCATTAGTTTATGAAATAAGGAATTGATTCATCATTACAGTTGTATCTTAATGAACCCCAAAGATTAGTGCAATGATTTTAGAAGACTTAAATGAGTCATGCTTGTGAGACCTAAAATCTCAAAATCAATCTTAAATATTCCTAGTCGTAGGAGCATTGAAATGAGGATCAATGTTTCGGATAGATTGGCACATCCTATGCATGCTCAATGGAGAGGGTGACTGATCTCACAAGCCACTTATATGAGGATACTAATACAAGAATGCAGATGCTGAAGGAAAATCCTGATTTTTCGGACCAGGTTCGTTCAGATCTGATCAGATCAAGAGATATATTTCAAAAATTTTTCTCTTTGATCTAGATCAGATCTAAGATATTTTGGATCTAATTATTATTATTTTAGAAATTAAAATAAAATTAGATAAATTAAATCAAATTTAATTTATCTTGAAGTGGGTAATCCTATTACCCGTTGATGATTCTGTAAGCAGCGAAAGGTTCTGGATCAAGCCACGCAAGTGCTTGGCCTCTACCGGTATCCACTCGAGCTGGATCTGGAGATCCTCTTTTTTTCTATCAGATCTCCAGAAATTAGATCTAGATCTTATCTGGAGGATCTTCAAAACTTCTTTTGAAGATCAGTAGTCGTCCTTTGCAGCAGTGCAGCCTTCTAGCGTTCACTTGCCTTTCTTTGATCTGGATCGCACCAACCAAACTCCAAAACTCTTTTGGATGTGGAGAGGAGAGGGAGAAGGTGGGTTTGGTGTGGAGGAAGAGAGGAGAGGCAGCCTTGGGCGTGGGAAATTGTGATTTAGATCTATCTTTGAGTTGGGCGCAGGGTCTTATTTATAGACTAAGCGTGATCCAACTCCTCTTCTTCCCAACCAACCACAACTCTTTGTGAAATCAGATCTAAATCTGATTGGTGAAAATAGAGTCCCCTAGATTCCTCCTTAGAGGGCACCTAAGATCAGTCAAAGTTGGTTCTTAGGAGAACTCTAATTGGAATTTGAAAAGGAGATGGAGTCCCTATCCAACAGGGACTCCTGGGCGCCTCCAGCTTGGGCACACGCCAAGGGTGGCGTGCGCCCTTTCCTTGTTAGGTTCTAGCAGGGGGACAGGCCCCCACCAGCTCTCCAATAGGTGCGTGACATGTGGACAAAAGTCAAAATATCAATGGTCAACATTTGATCAGTCAAAGGTAGACTTTTGACCAAAGTCAAAGAACGAGAAATGGCAGGTGACCAAAAATGGCAGGTAATGTAATATAAAATAAGACAACCTTTTTTGACTTGGACAACCTCCAGTCAGACCATAAGAAGGTCTCTGATTGAGCACAAACTCCTTTGGCTCAGTCAGGACAATTTATTTATGATAGTAAAAGAAGAATGTTAGGTTCAATCGAGTGCTAGCACGATTTTCTTGAACCTAATTGAATCTCATTCAAATCAATTGAATTGGATCAGTTCAATTGATGATCACCAGATTCAAGCCCTTGTTTGTGTGACCCAGTTAGGTTTAGTTCTGTATGGTAATGGGATATGTCATGATCTCTATCATCGACATCATCGAAACTTCTTTCGATGGATCAGAACTCTTCTGATTCGAACAGCTAGAATGATCGATCATCTAAATCATTCTAATTGCACCCAAAATCCACCAGTGACACCTAGCAGTATATGGTGGCAACCCATCAGAGTTGAATGCGAACCTCTTGGTGCAGCTACCTGTGTGATTAAGTTCTTCTATCTTGAGCCCCGATCAGATTAGAGTTAAGGTGAACTCGTCAAACCCTAGTCTCTATCATATGATGTAATCATTCAATTCAAGTCCAACGTGAAAACCTAAATAGAAACTCTTTCTATTATTTCACTCTACCATGGCCATGGACTTTTGGACTTGATTCTCATGATCATCATAGGGCTGCTCCTCTACCACCGAGGTAGATAGATTCCATCTTGATGCCATCCAATTCCTACAATGAACATGCTATAGCCAACATACACCTCAGGGTTCCGAATGGCTGGGAGACTGAGTAATGGTATAGTAAAACTATAACACCCTCAAGGTGAACTATCGATGCACCTCAGGTCAAAGAACTAGATACACTACTGCAGCATCGAGTCAGTCATTAACGAGAAGGTAGACTCCCTAATGACTACTCAAAGTGGTCACGCTCAGTGCCCTCGTTCTCTAACGAGTACCTGTACTCTCGCTCTGGTGTCTCCACACCATAGACTCAAGACTCATCTACTAAAGAGAAGTGATTGTACACCAACCTTCCGAATCAATCACCATCCTCGTGATGATCCTATGGTTGGAAGCATTTTATGAGTTAATGATGATTATTCATGTCTTAAATTTTCAACTCTTGAAAATATGAATTATCATTACCATTAACTCAAAAGATGTATCACAAACACTAAATACACATATGTGATAGAAAATAACCCATTTTATTGATATTAGTCAAAATTACAATTTTGCTCCTAGAAGTGTATTATAAGTGTCAGCCAATTCTGACTTCTAGGGCATATATATCTAACAATCTCCCACTTGTCCTAAAGCTAATTGGCTATAAGTCTAAGTCTCATCTTCTCAAGGTGGGCTTCGATCTTCTACTGGCCCAACGGCTTTGTAAGTGGGTCTGCCACATTATCTGCAGAGTTGACTCTCTTGACCTTGATGTAATCCTTTTCGAGGTAATCGCGGATAAGGTGGTATTGTCGCTCAATATGCTTGGATTTCTGGTGAGACCTCGGCTCCTTAGCAAGGGCTATGGCACCATTATTATTGCAGTATAGAGGAATGGCATCTGATGGCATTACTCCGATTTCTATAGCAAACTTCTTGTACCAGAATGCTTTCTTCGCAGCTTCTGATGCAGCGATATATTTTGCCTCCATGGTGGAATCTGCTATTATCGTTTGCTTGGAACTCTTCCAGCTGATAGCACCACCATTGCACACAAACAGACTCCCAGATGTCGACTTTCGATCATCTATATCGGACATGAAATCCAAGTCTATGTATCCTTGGACTTGGAGTTCTCCATTAACAAAGACCAACATCATATCTTTAGTTCTTCTTAAGTACTTAAGAATATATTTCACAGAAGTCCAGTGTTCTTCACCTGGATTTGATTGATTTCTGCTTGTGACACTCACAGCATGGGCTATATCAGGTCGTGTACATAGCATGGCATACATGAGGCTCCCTATTGCAGAAGCATAAGAGATCTTGCTTATGCGTTCTATTTCCTCAGGTGTGCTAGGGCACATCTTCTTGGAAAGATGAATACCATGTCTGAAGGGTATTAATCCCCTCTTAGAGTTTTCCATACAAAATCTCTTTAGTACTTTCTCTATGTACATCTTCTGTGAAAGTCCTAGCATCCTATTTGGTCTATCCCTATAGACCTTAATTCCTAGAATAAATGATGCTTCACCTACATCTTTCATGGAGAATTTCTTGGACAACCATAATTTGACTGTTGTCATCATGGGAATATCATTCCCAATAAGGAGGATGTCATCCACGTACAATACGAGGAAGACAACAGTGCTCCCACTGATCTTTTTGAAAACACATGGTTTCTCTTCGTTTTTGATGAAACCAAATATTTTGATCACATCATTGAAATGAGTGTTCCAGCTCTGAGATGCTTGCTTAAGTCCATATATGGATCTTTGCAGCTTGCAAACCTTGTGATCAGTATCACTGGATGTGAAACCTAGCGGCTGTTCCATATAGATATCTTCCTCAAGATATCCGTTCAAGAACGTTATTTTCACATTCATTTGCCATATTTCATAATCAAAATAGGCTGCAACGGCAAGCAATGTGCGGATGGACTTTAGCATAGCCATTGGGGAAAAGGTATCCTGATAGTCAATGCCTTCGCATTGACTATAACCTTTTGCCACTAGTCTAGCCTTGAATGTCTCCACATTCCCATCTGCACCAATCTTTCTCTTGAAGATCCATTTACACCCAATAGGTACTATACCTTCTAGTGGATCTACCAAGGTTCAGACTTGGTTTGAGTGCATCGAGTCAATTTCTGACTGCATTGCCTCTAGCCATTTCTCGGAGTCGATATCTGATATCGCCTCATTGTAGGTTTTGGGATCATCACCATGAGCACCATTACCTACGAGGAACATTTTCTCTACTTTCTCTGAAATAATACCTAAGTATCTTTCAGGGGGATGGAAAATTCTTTCCGATCTACGAGGTGGAGGAGGTAGTGTTCTTATTGGCTCAACCTGATTTGGTTCCAATTGGTCCTTAGCTTGTTGTTCTTGTGAGACTTTCTTATCAAGCTTGATCTGCTTTCTAATGCCGCTATCTTGAATAAACTATTTTTCAAGAAAGATGGCATGTCGACTCACAATCACATTGTGGTCTTCTAGAATGTAGAAATAGTATCCTAATGACTCTTTAGGATATCCTATGAATCGAGCTCTAAAGGACCTAAACTCTAACTTGTCTGCTTGTTGTCTTTTAACATGAGTCGGACAATCCCAAATTCTGAGATGACTCAGACTTGATTTCTTACTGTGCCATATCTCATATGGTGTGGTAGGAACGGTCTTAGAGGGAACCCTATTCAGTAGATAAATTAAAGTTAACAATGAGTGTCTCCAAAGAAAATCAGAGAGGTCTGTGAAGCTCATCATGGATCGGACCATATCTAATAGAGTCCGATTTCTCCATTCTGAAACCCCGTTGAGTTGAGGTGTTCCTGATGGAGTCCATTGAGAGACTATGCCATTTTTCTTAAGATAGTCTAGGAATTCCCGGCTAAGGTATTCACCTCCTCGATCTGATCGAAGAACCTTAATGGGTTTTCTAGTTTATTTTTCTACTTCATGTCTGAATTCTTTGAACTTTTCAAAAGCTTCAGACTTATGTCTCATAAGATACACATACCCATACCTAGACAGATCATCGGTAAAGCTAATGAAATAGATAAAATTGCCTTTAGCTGGCACATCAAATGGGCAGCACACATCAGTATGTACTAGGGCAAGGAGATCTGTGGCCCTCTCCCCATGTCCAACAAAAGGGAGTTTGGTCATTTTGCCTTGAAGGCAGGATTCACAAGTTGGATATGACTCAGAAGTCAATGAACTCAATAGCCCATTTTTCTCCAATTTGTTGATCCTATCTTCTGCTATACGACCTAATCTCGGTGCCATAGATATCTATCATTTGGACTATCCCTAGGTCGTTCGGCATTCATGTTTTGCTTAATAATTAGAATAGGTACATCAATATGTAGCTGATAAAGATCGTTAATAAGGAAACCATTTGCAATTTTATTTTTTCTATAAAGAATGTTACAATGGTCCTTAAAGAAGGTAATCACATAGCCTTCTAGTGCTAAGCATGAAACAAAAATCAAATTTCTGCTAGCTGCAGGCACATAATAACAGTCTTTTAAAACTAAGTCTAAACCAGATGGTAATCGAAAAGGATATGTTCCCATGGCTACTGCAGCAACTCTTGCTTCATTACCAACATGTAGGATCATGTCTCCATCCCTCAGCCTCCTGCTATCCTCAAGACCCTGCATGGAAGTGCACAGATGAGCACTAGAACCAGAGTTAAGCACCCAACTGGATGCAAAAGAAATCGTAAGGTTAGACTCAATAACGAGCATACCTCCAGAAGGACCTTCCTTCTTATTATTTTTCAGATGTTATTACAACCATTATAATATCAAAAAATAGTAAATAAATAGATCTAAAATATGATTTAATCAAATTAAATTGAAACATACAAGACTATTCTATAGAACTATTCTATTTTAGAACTAGTCATGCATATTTTCTAATCATAGATCCAAATTATTTAATTTTAATTTTTTTTTGATTTTAGATCTGATCATATCTCATGTGACATCTGAAATCATTTATTTTCTAATTAAAATAAATTTAAAATTAGATCTAAATACTTTTAGAACCTTGGCTCTGATACCTGTTGAAGGGAAATTCTAATTTCTCGGACTAGGTTCATTCAGATTTGATCAGATCAAGAGATACATTTCAAAAATTTTTATTTTTGATCTAGATCAGATTTAAGATATTTTAGATTTAATTATTATTATTTTAGAAATTAAAATAAAATTAGATAAATTAAATCAAATTTAATTTACCTTGAAGTGGGTAATCCTATTACCTGTTGATGATCCTATAAGCAGCAGAAGGTTTTGGATCAAGCCACGCAAGTGCCTGACCTCTACCAGTATCCACTCAGGCTGGATCTAGAGATCCTCTTTTTTCTCTATCACATCTCCAAAAATCAAATCTGGATCTGATCTGGAGGATCTTCAAAACTTCTTTTGAAGATCAGCAGTCATCCTTTACAGCAGCGCAGCCTTCTAGCTTTCACTCACCTTTCTTTGATCTGGATTGCACCAACCAAGCTCCAAACCTCTTTTGGACATGGAGAGCAGAGGGAGAAGGTGGGTTTGGCATGGAGGAAGAGAGGAGAGACAGCCTTGCGCATGGGGAATTGTGATTCAGATCTATCTTTGAGTTGGGCGCAGGGTCTTATTTATAGACTAAGCATGATCCAACTCCTCTTCTTCCCAACCAATCATAACTCTTTATAAAATTTGATCTAAATCTGATTGGTGGGAATAGAGTCCCTTGAATTTCTCCTTAGAAGATGCCTAAGACCAGTCAAAGTTGGTTCTTAGGAGAACTCTAATTGGAATCCAAAAAAGAGATGGAGTCCCTATCCAACAGGGACTCTTGTGCGCCTCCAGCTTGGGCACATGCTAAGGGTGGCATGCGCCCTTTTTCTTGTAGGTTCTGGTAGGGGGACAGGCCCCCACCAGCTCTCCAATAGGTGCATGACACGTGGACAAAAGTCAAAGTGTCAATGGTCAATATTTGATCAGTCAAAGGTAGACTTTTGACCAAAGTCAAAGAACAAGAAATGGTAGGTGACCAAAAATGGTAGGTAATGTCTTACAAAATAAGACAACCTTTTCTGACTTAGACAACCTCCAGTCAGACCATATGAAGGCCTCTGATTGAGCACAAACTCCTTTGGCTCAGTCAGGACAACATATTTATGATAGTAAAAGAAGAACGTTAGGTTCAATCGAGTGCTAGCACGATTTCCTTGAACCTAATTGAATCTCATTCAGATCAATTGAACTGGATCAGTTCAATTGATGATCACCAAATTCAAACCCTTGTTTGTGGGATCTAGTTAGATTCAATTCTGTATGGTAATGGGATATGTCATGATCTCTATCATCGACATCATCGAAACTTCTTTCGATGGATCAGAACTCTTCTGATTCAAACAGCTAGAATGATCGATCATCTAAATCATTCTAATTGCTCCCAAAATCTACTAGTGACACCTAGAAGTATATGGTGGCAACCCATCAGAGCTGAATGCGAACCTCTTGGTGTAGCTACCTGTGTGATTAAGTTCTTCTATCTTGAGCCCCGATCAGAATAGGGTTAAGGTGAACTCGTCAAACCCTAGTCTCTGTCATATGATGTAATCATTCAATTCAAGTCCAACGTGAAAACCTAAATAGAAACTCTTTCTATTATTTCACTCTGCCATGGCCATGGACTTTTGGACTTGATTCTCATGATCATCATAGGGCTGCTCCTCTACCATCGAGGTAGATAGATTCCATCTTGATGCCATCCAGTTTCTATAATGAACATGCTATAGCCAACATACACCTCAGGATTTCGAATGGCCAGGAGATCGAGTAATGGTATAGTCAAACTATAACATCCTCAAGGTGAACTATCGATGCACCTCAGATCAAAGAACCAGACATGCTACTGCAGCATCGAGTCAGTCATTGACGAGAAGGTAGACTCCCTAATAACTACTCGAAGTGGTCACGCTCAGTGCCCTCATTCTCTAACGAGTACCTGTACTCTCGCTCTGGTATCTCCATACCATAGACTCAAGACTCATCTACTAAAAAGAAGTGATTGTACACCAACCTTCTAGATCAATCACCATCCTCGTGATGATCCTGTGGTTGGGAGCATTTTATGAGTTAATGATGATTATTCATGTCTTAAATTTTCAACTCTTGAAAATATGAATTATCATTACCATTAACTCAAAGGATGTATCATAGACGCTAAATACACATATGTGATAGAAAATAACCCATTTTATTGATATTAGTCAAAATTATAATTTTGCCCCTAGAAGTGTATTACAAGTGTCAGCCAATTCTGGCTTCTAGGGCACATATATCTAATAGATGCTTATTAGGTTATGAGTTCACTAAATTGACCCACCAATAGAGAACATCTTATAGAGTCTTATTTGCATGTCAAAAGATGGTTCTCTAAATGAAAGTTGTGCAAGTGATTCTTGAACCTAAGATCACCATAGAATCTTATGCACATGAATCCATGTTTTGATTCATACCTGGTAAGATATAAAAATCTTGTATGGGATGTTCTAAATGTGGTGGATTGTGTATGAAGGTTGTGAGTAGGTCAACATGAGATCGATCACTCCTAGTAAGAGGAGATGGCATTTTAGGTATTCTCATAAAGACTTAGGAAATCTCTAGCCAAAGTAGGATGATGATTAGTGTTTCATCATTTGAATTATCAATGATGGAGAATGAAAAAGAATATATCTTTGGTTTTGACATGTTTCTATGACCATGAACATATTTGGGATGTAGGATGATCGAAGGATTAAATTGCACGATAACTTGCTGTTGAAGTGCATGTTTGGTATTTCCACCAAATTATTAGATGTGTATCCTAGAAAGCCAATTATTGGTTGACATATTTATATTTTTAGGGCTTGTATTTAAACTTATAAAACTTTTATTATAAATAAAATGGGCATTTCTTTTCCAATCATGTTTAAATATCCTTGATTTATCCTAGAAATTAATAAAGATGATTTTGTATATTCTCAAGATGTTGAGAATTTGAGACATACACTATTAGTGGTTAATTTCTAAATACTCCCAATCGAGGGATCATCATGAGGATAGTGATCAATTTAGTCAGATTGATGCACGATCACCTTCTTCATGGGTAGATGAGTCTTTAGTATTGTGATACTAGAATGATAATGCAGATGGTTGATAGAGAATAACTTACACTGGGCATGATTACTATGAGAAACCACTTAGATGCACTATAAGAAAAAGGATAATTAGCTATAGAACAAAAGCATAGCTAAATCTCGAGAAAATATCATAGAAACTTTCTACCAATGTAAAATGCATTGGCAAAAATCCATCAACAAAAGTACCGTCGTTAATTCTATTTATCGATGTTTAAAGATTTTCATCAAAAAATTATATTTTAGCGATATTAAAATAAACATCGGTGATCATTTTTAGCTATGCTTCATAAGCATTGAAAAAATTATATTTAACAATGTAAAATAAATATTAGAAATAGCGAATTTTACCTACACTATGAAAATGTTGGCAAAAATAGTTTTACCAATGCAAAAATTACATTGGAAAAGGAAGATTTACCTATGCTAATTAAACATCAAAAAAATTTTAATTAGTGATGTAATAAAATCATCAAAAAAAATTTTCTTTATAACACTTACATAATGTCGATAAATTATTAGCGATGCAACATTTATGTCATCAATATCTGATTTACCTTCATTTATTTTACATTGCTAAATTTTATGACGATAAAAAAGCATAGTTAAATATTTTTATGATGTTTATTTATGTCGGTAATTGGCAAAGCTTGGCTAAAGGTGGCATGCTGGCATGTTATTTGGCGACAGTACTTTGGATTTATCGATGCTAATCTGCATCACTAGAACTCTTTATCTACGCTTATTTTTATGTTGCTAATTATTTTTAACAAAAAAATTAATTTCTTTTGTGCCAATTTTTTAAAACTTATAGACAAGTGAATATATAATATCTATCTTCTTCATTTTCACTTTAAAACCTCTAGATATATAAACCCACCAAAATCAAATTCATTTCACTTTAAAACATCCATATAAAACCATGTATGTATACAAAATGTTGTATATACAACCGATGTAAAAGATATATACAATGATAAAGGATGTCATATAAAAAATATATACATCCAAACAAAATAAAACTCCATATGTTCAGCCACATATCATAGACCTACATTAAATTAAAAGATTAAGTTTGCAAACTAATTATCTTCTAAATAATGAAAATATATTGATTAAAAATAATATAAAATAATATGGATCATAGAGGACATCCATTATCATCATTGATGGAGTCCTGATCATAAGCATCAGCAGGAACATAGAAAGTCAGTAGGAGTGGCATACGATGACATAACTCATCAAGCTTCACTCTAAATGCTGCAAATTAAGACGAAAGCTTAGCATTGGCCCACCATAGATCTACTATCTCCTCTTAATGTCTCCTCTCAGTCTCAGCATGTCTCCTCTTTGTCTCATGCAGATGAGCATTACAAGAAATATGTGCTACTCAAGAGGAGTTGGGGGCCACAACCCCATATCCCAACTCCATAACATAACTAGGTCTCCTACCAAGCACCTCATCATAGATATCGTCATCTATGGGTGGGGTAGAGCCCTCAGTGGGGGGTTGGGATCATATCTCCAACATCCGCTCTTAATTAAAGAAAAAATAAATGTAATCAAAAGTCTAAATTTTATAATGAAATTGAAATAAAATTTAATCAATTAATACTCACATGTCTCTTCCTAGTCTCGGGAAGCCACTTGCCTGTCGTTCGATGATGGATCCTCTGGTAGATGTCAATCCGCTCAAGTAGCTGTCCTATCTTGATGTCCTTCTAAAATTTATAAATGTAAGTATATAGACACAGACATATTCTAACAAATCATTAAAGATGTAGGTATATATAATTCCAACTCATACTAACACTATACAAATGACTTCAATCCACCATAATGCATTACTATGAGCCTTGACTGGCTTTATGATGCCTTTTCATAAAAGACCTAATAAGTAAATGCAATCAAGATATTAGTGAACATATTATAATATCAAATCAATTCAATAACCAATATTTTTATTATATATAATAGTTATACTCGGTATGCAGGATACTCGTATCTGATGCAAAGAAGATCCTAGTTGGGGCATGATACACTCCTATATGGTGTCTCATGTGCCGCCGTTGCCCTACGTACATGGAAGACCTTCTAGTGGCTATGGAGCTCATATCTGAATCCTCTAAGCAACCTCTCCATATACCTAAGGATAGCCTCCCGCACGTGTAGGGTATTAATCTCCTCGATATCAAAGTTATGCTTCCAAAATAATGTAGAATATATGAGATTTAAAAAAAATAAAAATTAAGTAATTATCAAATAAGTATAAATAAATAGAAGAATCTATATTTAAAAAATATAATGTAATTTATATTAAGTTACCTGCAAATAGTCGAGGAGGATCTACTGTTATGGCCTCATAACTCTACGCTAGTCGAACAGCATCAGGGGAGCGTACGATCGGATAATAATGCCAACCTCGCACACTTATAGATCTCTAATGTGGCACTCAAGTGGTATGATATATCCCGGTGGGATGACAATCCTCATCCTCTTTTTGGGATGTGCCCTCCTCCATTCCTCTAGTTTCTTATTTTTGGTAGCTCCACGAGTCTGCCTAATCATAGTATCAGCAGCTGCAATAAAATAAAAGCTTAAAATTAACTATTTATACATGATAAAAACTTAAAGCAAATATAATACAAAAAACTATAATATGTAAAATCAATCAGTCATGATAGGAGATGATATGCCTGCTTCGATAGTATGCTGCTAAGATGAAGAGGTATCGACAACTCCATGTCGGTCCTCCCATCAGATTGTTCTCCCAATGGCATAGCATAAAATTAGTTATTTATAAATGATAAAAAATTAAAGTAAATTAAATATAAAAAACTATAATATGTAAAATCAATCTATCATGGTAGTACATCTGTGACTGCCTATATAGAAGACTGTTGCTGAGATGGAGATGCACCGACATCTCTACGTGGGCCTCTCCTCTAGGATCATCCTCTTGGTGGCATGTCTGTATCAGACTGAAGGAACAACAGGATCGGCCTAATCAGATCAGGTCGTGCAGCAGAATTTAAAATTTTTTGAGCAATGATCTAATCAGATTTGAGAGTTCTTAGATCTAATTAGATAGATCTAAAATAAAAACACAAAAAATTGATATTGAATACCACTTGTTGCAAGCAAACCGTTCACTTGTAGCAATGATCTAAATGTTGTCCAAGATTCTGACTTGACCCATGCACATGCCTAGCCTCTACCAACATCTGCTCAGGTTAGATCCGAAAGTCTTCTCCTTCTGGATCTGATCTCAGAAAAATAGATCCTAGAACTTCTTATTGCACCTTTGATCTGATTTCCAGTAGCGATCTGATCGACATATGATTGGGAACTAGTTGATGCGGTCTTGTAGTGGTAGCACTTAAATGCTCAGAGTGCTGATCTACCCAACACTTGGGCATGAAAAAGAGGGAGAAGAAGAGGGAGAGGAGGCATGGAGGAGAGGAACAAGGTGTGGGCATGGAGAAGAGAATTGCCAAACCCTTTTGGCCAAGTCCCTATTTGTAGACAAAATAGGGTACCTAAAAGTCCCAAGGCTTTGAACAATTGATTGACTCAATTTGCTTAAAGTAGAAGGACTCTCCCTTACTATCCATGCCCCCTTTAGATTTTCATGAGTATTTTGTCGCACAAAATCCCATGGAAATGTGCACCAAACACTTATTTGGACAAGGGTGTTGGAGCAGATGAATTTCTCTCCAAGAGTTTGAATTATTTCAAACTTGTTTGACAATTCAAACTAATTTGAATGGGTAACCTCCCAACTCTCTAATACTTATCCACCTAGCATGTACCCTTTTTCTCTTTAGAAAAATACTTGGGTTACGTGCCCTAAGAAAAACTCTAGGGGGTGCATGCCCCTGGTCTTTTCTTTCCTACAAAGACTAGGCCAAAATGGGTTTGTCCCGATCCTTTCCATTTGAGATCAGGATAAGGACTGATCTAACCTAGACAAGGTCTGATCCCATCAGGACAATGTCCAGTCAGATAGGACAAAACTATATAGAGTTCTTGGATAAGCCAAATCAAATTTGATTGAATCCAGATCAACCAGGAAATCCATTGAAGGAGAAAGTTAGGTCCAATCATATGCTAGCATGATTTTCTTGAACCTAGTTGGATCTACTCCAAATAAATTGGACCATGTAAGTCTAATTAATAACATTCAAATCCAAACATTTATTTGTGTGATCTAGTTAGGTTCAATTCTGTATGATAATAGGACATATTGCGATCTCCATCATCAATATCATTGAAACAACTTTCGATGGATCAAACTCTTTCTGATTCACCTAATTAGAATTATCAATTATTGAGATAATTCTAATTGATCCCAAAATTCATCAGTGATACCTAGCAGTTTGTGGTCACAGTCCATCAAAATCGAATATGAAGCTCTTGGTGTAGCCAACTATGTAATTGGGTTCTTCTATTATGAGCTCCGACAGGATCTAGGTCAAGATGAACTCGTCAGACCCAATATCTATCATATAATTGAATCATTCGATTTGAGTCTGATATAAAATTCTAATAGAAACTTCTTTTTATGATTTCATACTGCAATGGCCATGGGCTTTAGGACTCGATCTCATGATCATCATAGGACTACTCCTTCTCTACCGAGTTTGATAGATCCCATCTTGGTGCGATTCAATTCCTACAATGAATGTGCTATAGCCAACATACTCCTCAGGATTTTAAATGGCTAGAAAATTGAGTTATGGAGTAGTCAAACTATAACACCCTCCAGGTGAACTACCAATGCACCTCAGGTTAAAGCACTAGACACTCAACTATAGCATCGAGCTAGTCATCGATGAGAAGGTAGATTTTCTTATGACTGCTCGAGGTAATCATGCTCAGTACTCATGTTTCCAACAAGTACCTATACTCTCACTTCAATATCTCCACACCATAGATTCAAGGCTCATTTACTCTAAGAAAGTGATCATACACTAATCTTTCAGATCGATCACCATCCTCGTGATGATCCTACTATTGGGATTAGTTTATGAGTCAACTATTGTTGGTGCGAAATCTGATCACCATCGGAGGGGCACTGGAGTTGGAGAAGATGAGGTCACCACTGGTGACCAGCAAAATAAGTCTTGTCCAAAGCTTGGGGGTGGCTCCGACAAGATCCTCTAATGATCAAGTCAGCTCTTTCAGCCAACAAGAATGAAGTGCTCAGTAGAGAAAGTTGCAGAGTATCGAGAAGGAGAAGAGAACCCAAAGAAAATGTATCTGAAGGGTCTCTTTTATAGATGGAGCCTGTAACAAGCTAATAGTGATAGTCGTAACCATCTGGTAGTGGACCACTCGGATCCACGTGAAGTTTGTTACGAAGGATAGTGTTTATTGTCATGACGTACTAGTCTATTGAGATTTAATAGTCGAAGTTTGGAGTAGGCATCAGTTGGCAATGAATCTTTGAGTTACATCAATACAAAGAGAGCTCAGACTCCTCTTAAGCGGTCTATGGGTGAGATGATTTGATAATAAAATTTTATTTTTTAATTTTTATTATTTTTTATTATTTTTTTAATTAATCTTTTAATTAATAAAAATATGAATTTTTCAAAAATTATATATAAATTAATTATTAATTCTTAAAAATTAATATTAATTAATTGATAAATTAATATTTTTATTGATGAATTTATTATACTTATCACACCCCCCAACTTAAGCTTTGCTCGTCCTCGAGTAAAGAAAGAATTTAGTTTTAAATACCTTTTAACTTTAGAGTTTCGAATTTTACCTAAGCAATTTTCAAAATGGCCATTGATATTCAGTAGAGCTTAAATGAGATATATCATTGGGGTATTAATACTTATCAATAGAAAAATTAAGTAAAGAACATTAAATTTTTTAGAACTTTTTCTAAATTATTCCACTTTTATCTCTGATTTGTCTAAACTTTCATATAGGCAGGTGTATTGCTACTTCCATCCTTCATTTATTAATTTTTATTTTCACATTGCCCACTTTTTGATGCGAATATCATTGCTTACTTAGGCAACGGGACCCGGTTACTTGGTGGGAAACCAATATTTTTTATTTTTTTTTTTTTTTTTTTTTTTTTTTTTTTTTAACATTGTACCACTATTGAGTGTCTTAACCCCTTAAGCTTTCTATTTGATCCATGTAGCGAGTCTTGGGCCAATGACTCCCAAACCAGTTGGCTTTAAGGCACTAGGTATAGAATACCCCTCGGGCTTACTAGCTTGAATCAAATAGGCTACGAAGTTAAGACTAGCTTTACAACGAGCTTCTTTGCCCTTCCCACCTTTTGACGCGAAACTCAATGCTTGCTTAGGCAAAGAGGCCCGGTTACTCAGTGAGAAGTACTTGAAAACTATTTTATTAAAATAAATTTTTATATGAAGAAACGTATAGTTACCCTACACAAGCCTATAAAAAGTAGACTTTTCTTTGATGCTAGTAGAAATAATTAGAAATGCTCCAAGGAAAAAATTTTTATGTTCTAGACTTAACTCTTTATTGAATTTTCTTAATACTTGATTCCTCAATATCTCATAGATTCTCTAATCTATGCATCAATTTTCTTATTAAAATGCTTAGTTTAATTCGATTCTTAAGCATAATCAAGTATCTAAATACTAAATACTAACTTTTTTGAGGACTTAAAATTTTAAAAATTTTTTATTTTTCTATCCCCCCAACTTAATCGACATTGTCCTCAATGGAGAGAAAAAATAAAGGATGTAATAAAGAACATGAAAGAATACACCTAGAAAGAATACACCTAACTCAGTATATTTATTTATTTATTTATTTATTTATTTTTTAATTTTTTTTTTGGTCCAGCACATGCCTTTGAAAATTTGAGCTCTCCCTCCAACTTATTCAAATTATCCTAAAAAAAAATAAACTAAAAAGATAAATTAGATAAAAACTAAATATTGGATTGCCTCCCAATAAGCGCTAAGTTTACCGTCTTCAGCCAGACACAATGTAGCTCACTATCCTGTGTCGAATATTGGATTGACAAATTTCAATGGTTTTGGATTGCCAATCTCAGAAAGATGATTTATAATCCCATTATTAATATAATCTTTATTAATTTTAGGGATATAATTTATGATTCCATTCTCAGACCTATGTTTATTAAGAATTACTCCTATTTGTTCTTCTAAAATGCTCATGAATGGAGTTTTAGGAGTTAAGTTTAATTCAATGGGTGCTGGAATGGTGACTAAAGGCGATTTTAATTTTGGAGGTAAATTAATGTGATCCTGCTTAAACAACTCCATTGACATTTCATTACATGCCTTTTGATTTTTATAAGAAGAACCAGCTTCTAGGGTTGAAGGAAATAGGACATTAGGTTTATAAGTCTCGGGTAAATCATCTATTCTCTTTTTTCCTATTTCTATCTCATTTAAATTGGAACTAGCATCAGTACTAATTCCTGGCTTGGGTTCTTCTATGTGGTTAGTCTCAGTACTAATCAGTTTCTCTAAATTTTTATTTTGGCTAGCATCAGTACTAGCCTCTCTCACCTGGTTTTGGTATGGGTCCATAAGAATCCTATAGCTTTTAAGTTCAGGAATTACTTTGATATTCTCAAATTGAAGATTCTTAGATGAAACATTAGATTGATAATTTAATCCAGGTGGTTGGTGGTCATTAGGTGGGTTATTTGAAATTGGTAGGTTCGGTAGTTGATCTAGTTCTCTCCTCATGTTAGACTCAACTAATTATCCTATTTGAGCTTCTAGTCTGGCGATAGATTGCTGTTGAGTTAGAATTAATTGTTGAAGTTGGTTAAATCTATCATCAGCTAGATTGGTCTGTTGAGGAGGTGGGTATGAAGGCTGATTATAATATGATGGCTGAATAAACTGACTAGGCTGACCATTATTATAGGCATAATTTTGATAGGAACGCGATGCTGTCGTTAAGACACCGTGTTTATTAGTTTAATCCGACTTCTTAAAATCATTAAAATTGCGTAGATAGTAGTGAGTCGGATCGAATCCACAGGAAAGGTAGTGTTTTTAGTTTTGAAATCTTTGATTTTATAAAAGAAAAAGAAAAGAGAAAAAGAGTTTTGGGATCAAAAGTGAAGTCGAAAAATAAAAAGTAAAAATTAAAAGGTGCAGAAATTTAAATTTGGTACTAAGATCTATTAGTTAGATCTTAGCATCTACTTGCAATAAAATAAAAAGTAATAACTAAAGTGCAGAAATTAAATTGCAATAAAAAGTAAGAAATTAAAATGCAAAAATAAAATTTTTATTAATTAAAATTTTAGAATTTAAATACATAAAATTTAAAAAGAAAAGATAATAAAATAAAATAGCCTGATCTCTGATCTTGGATCGGCATTGGCAGAAAGATGGTGTAGAAGCTTGGCTCTTCTTCTCGGCACCCATTGCTTCGAAGCAGCCTTTAACCCATAGCCTAGCTTCGCCCTATACCAAAACTTCACCTTGATCGGAGATATCAATTTTTGATGGCCTGGGGTCCTTTTTATAGAGCTAGGAGGGCTGGATATTTTTTCTAAAGGCAATATGGGACTAATAGCCTTTGTAATTATAAAAATACAAAAAAATTTGGATAAAATTTGAATCAAAATAGCTCTGATATGACTCTGGTAAATCTGATAAAATCCAGCCGTTCAACAGGAATCCAACGGTCCAAAAATCATCAAAATCGGATGCAGATAAGCTCAGATCGGGTCGGATTAAATTCTGGCCGTTGGATCGCGCTTGATCGAGGAAATCTGGCCGCAAATCATGCTTCGGGAGTCTTGATCACCGCCGGCAGCATTCTGGACCATCGGATCATCGCCTGGATCGAGTGCTGCCATCCGATGGTGATCCGCGTGATGTTTGTATCTGAATAAAATTCGGAAGCAACCACAGCCGTCCGATCCTGACCGCAAACAACCACATCCGTCCGATCGCGCAATAACTGTTCCCATGGACCGCGTGGACCGGCCGCACCGCACACCGCAACCAATCAGCGCCGCTGTTGTCAGACGAAAAGACTAAATTACCCTTGTGAGCCGCGATAAATTTCTGTAGACCCTTAAGGGGTCTAGGTCCACCACGTGGCAATCTCTGATTCGCCGGAATTTGCTGAGCTGGCGGTCCACGCCTAGATCGTGGATCGGCTGATGGCTTCAATGGCTGAGTCGGCTTGATGGCTTGGCTTGGCTTGGTGGCTCGGCTTACGGAGCCGGCTGAGCTGTTTTCTTTTTTTTTTTTAATTATTTATTTATTTTATATCTTTCAAAATTCATATCTTTTCCATTTTAGCTTCGTTTTACTTGAAATTTATTTCGTTGTGATCAGAAAAATGAGCTCTTTCTATTGATAATAAAATTTTATTTTTTAATTTTTATTATTTTTTATTATTTTTTTAATTAATTTTTTAATTAATAAAAATATGAATTTTTCAAAAATTATATATAAATTAATTATTAATTCTTAAAAATTAATATCAATTAATTGATAAATTAATATTTTTATTGATGAATTTATTATACTTATCATGATTCATGCCGTATAGAGCCAGGTTCGTGCAGAGACCTTCCTAAATGACTGTAGAAAGTTAGATTGGGAGGAGTCTAGAAGAAGTTTGGCCATTAGAGGAGTCCGAAAGAAGTTCAGCCTCATAAGGAGTCCGAAAGGAGTTCGGCCACTAGAGGAGTTTGAGAGGAATTTGGCTGCTAGAGGAGTTTGGAAGGAATTCAGCTACTGAAGGAGTCCGAAAGGAATCCAGAAGGAGTTCGAAAGGAGTTCGACTGCTGGAGGAGTTTGGAAGGAATTTGGCTATTGGAGGAGTCTGAAAGAAGTTCACGATTGAAGCTCTCCTATGATCATGAGTTACACCTGACCGAGCATCAAATCAAACTTTGGTGGGAGCGAGGTTTACCCCCAACAATAGTCCTCCCACTTTTGAATTCGAAATTTGAAGGAGGAAAGTAAAAAGATGACCGTCGAAGTTCATTCTTGGGCTCCCGCCTTGACGGGATGAGACATTTTGGCATTTACTGCGCTGGCACCAAAACCTTTTAAATCTAAAATAAGTTCAAAAAGACAGTCCTTCATTTCTTCCGCCAAAACTCTACCCTAGGTACGATGCCATAAAGACTCTGTCTACGGCTGTCTTTCTATCATGATGAGTGGGACATGCGGTGCACGCTGATCGATCGAAGTTGATCCATAATCATAACTACCTTGGATTACTTCTGGCTATTTAAGATCTTCTCTCTTCACCTGGAAGTCATTCCTGCCCGAGTCTTCCCCTTCCTTCAGCCCCTGTCCATCTTCTTCCCAAGGATCTTAACATTCTTCCTCTCCTTCTTGAGCTCCGGACACCCTTTCGATTGGTCCTCATCGCATCCATCATCCTTTCATTCTCCCCAGACAGCTTAAGTTAGTTTTCTAACCCTTCTCTTAGGTTATTCGTACTTTTCATTTCTGGCTTCTTGCTTTCTTGATTTTTTGGTGGCGACCTTTGCCCTACAATTTTTCTTATTATTTTTTTTTTGGGGGGGGGTTTCTTGGGGATTTAATCTCGATCCAAATATTTTCCAAAACCTCCCACTCCATTGACTCATGGGGCTCATTTGGACCGACCTTCTTTGGCCCTGCACCCCTGACCGAGGTAGAACCTAGGAACATGTCCTGCTCGTCTTTCGCTCCAAACATCATCCCATCTATTCTTATCCCAGACGACCTTTCTCTAATCTGAATCTAATATGAAATCCCTTTGGAATACGATCTTGAACTCCCTAGCTTTGATGACCGAGTCAGCTCCTCTCCGATCGGTCGATTTTATTTGTACTTAAAAACTTTGCGTGTCGGGCTTAGGCTCCCAATGCCCCCTTTTGTAGTCGCCCTCTTTTGATTTTTCAATATCTCCTTTGCATCTATCATACCAAACTTCTTTTGGTTTGTCATAGGTTTTCTTTTCCTCTGTCGATTGGCCAAAGTCCAGTCGACCATTTTGCTTTTTAAGAATTTCTACACCTTCAAGCACCATCCTTCTGCGAAGGATTGGTGGTACTTTTTTCCTCAGGTTGGCAAGAAGGGGTTATTGAAAGGTACCCCTTCTTCCATTCATAACTGAAAGAAAAAGTTTTTTTTTGTACATTGCCCGACCCTACCATTAGGTCTTCCTCCATGGGGTTATATTAGAGAGTCAGTTCATCGAGCTCCTAACTTAGACGGAGCCGACCTTGATTCCTCTGATAAACTTAAGATGTACCGAGCTCCTCTTCTTCCCGACCTTCTAAAGGAATAGATCTTGTTCAACCTGGGTCTGAGTCCCCCCAATCCTACCGGTATATCTTTTGATTTTTGAATCCATATGGTTCCACACACGTGTATTGCTACTGACCGCGCTTCTTTTTCTGTTACAAAAATGGACACACAAGCTATCGAGATGCTTACCAAAGGACTCTACATCAAGAAGAGAAGAAAAGTCATCAAGCGATGGCTCAAAGAGGATAAAGGTCGGTGTTTTTAGCTCCAAAGTCATCGCCTCCACTGCCGCTGCATCCGAGGTCATCGCCAGCATCGAGACTGTCCTAACTATCGAGGTCGGCACCACTGGTGCGGGCTCAGTGCCTTCCATGCCCTCAGGTCTCTCTAGCGGGGATCGAGCTTCAAAACTCTCTACCAAGGAAGAGACAAGGAAAGGAAGAAAAAAGAAGAAAGCCATTGCCAAGACATCCCGCAAGGATCGCCTAGTTGGATCAGATGGCGATGGTGATGAATGAGAGGAGGATCCCTTCGACAACCCGAAGATCATTCGAAATCTTACCAATAGGTTTGCCATGCCTGAGGTGGTGGATCAAATGGCCGATCTGGACCCACGATAGCTTGTCTGGGGTTCTCTCGAAACCATCCTCAAGGTGATTGCTCTATTGCTCGACTCTTTCTCTTCCGTTCTGCTCTTTTCTTCTTTTCTTCTTTTTTTTTCTAATACCAATTGTTTGTTACAGTCAGGTCATCAAATGCTCACCTATATCAAGAGGATGCGTCGTTAGGAGGTGGAGGCATAGAAGGCCCAAGAGGACCTTTGAGTCAAGATCCATCATCTTCAAGAGAGGGTCGATGAGGTCGAGCACCTTACCGAGGAGAAGGTGGCGGACATCAAAAGTCTCCAGGGCATGCTTCACAAAGAGGAGTTCATCTCGGTCGGACTAAAGGTTGCATTGGTCTTGGAGGAGGAAAGGAGGAAGGAGGCCAAGAATAGGGTCACCAAACTAGAGTCCCAAATAGCGAAGTCGATCTTGGAGGCGATGACCTGGGCCATGGAAGAGTTCAAGACCTCTTCCGAGATGAGGAACTTGAACAATGAGTTTGGCTAGGAAGCATTTATCAAGGATTTCAAGCTTTGCAAAGGCAGGGTGGTTCAGAGGTTCCCCAAGCTTGACCTCAACTTTCTAGAGGAGGAGAAAGATGACATATATGCGGGACTGTCCAATGTTGCTGTCGATCCTTCCTTCGACAAGCTTGCTTCTGATCCATCTGAACCTACTGCAGAGGTGCCCGAACCAGTTTGAGAACCTAAGGCGGCTGAGAGCAATCTGACTCCGCCCTCCGTTGCCCCTCCCGAGGTTGAAATCCTTTAGTAGTTGTACTTTTTTTTTCCTTCTTGCCTTGTACTCAAAAGTTTTGATTAAATAAAAATAAATTTATTCTATACCTTTGAGCACTTTTCATACCTCAAATGCAGTCTTCCGCCAATGTTGATCCACTGCCTCAGGGGGTTCCAATAAAGCCTTTGATAAAGAGCCTGAGGAAGGAAGTTCATCTTCTAAAGAAGAAGTTGAAGAAGACGTCATCTTCGAGCCTTGTGAAAGAATGCTTTTGAGGCGACCAAAGAGGTCACTTGCCTCTATGGCTTGCACATGAAGGACGTGGTGAGCTTTAGTATCTGAAAGGACAGCTTTGAGAAGGAGATCGCCAAACTTAAGAGAAATGCCAGCGATAAGTCTTGGGCACTGACGGCGAGGATCAGCTCTTTTGAAGTTGACCTAAAAAATGCCGGGAAAAAAATCCATCTCCTAGAAGGGAGCTCACTGTGGTCCACCAACAAGGCCCAGTATGATTGGGACTGGTCAAAAAAGTTCTTCCAGCTTCAAAAGCAACTGCAAGATACCGAGGACTGGCATAATAGCTACTGAGTGACCTGGGTGGGGAAGATATCCAGGCTTGAAGGCAAGCTCAAGGCTGCCAGAGATGAGGCAGCTCATCTTCAGAAGTTACTACATAATAGTCAGGGAGCCAGTGCGAGTGGTAAGTCGAAGGAGATTGCCTCCTTGAAGAGGACCGTTAGTGAGCTTTCAGAGGTGGTTGGGGCGGAGAAGGCTGAGGTTCAACGAGCTCACCTATGAACATCGGGCTGTCGAGGATGCAAAGGCCGAGTCTGGAGTTTTGAGGAGACAGTGATGAGAGTTTGAGGGTAAGTTTCAGCTCGCCAACAAAATGTACATAGAGGATTTTTACAAGAAGAAGGAGCTTGAGGAGGAGATCTTAGGCTAAGGCAGGCCTTGGTGATGTCCGGGATCGATAGCCCGAAGTCTGAGGAGTCCGGTTTGCCTTAGGGCATTGGTTCTCTTCTCCTCCTCTTTTCTTTCTTTCAATGTAATCAACCTTGTCGGCCTATGTTTTGGTAGTAATGAATTTATTTTTGTAATGAAATAATACATTTCTCCTTATTTTTGTTTTGCATGAATTCGAGGCTTATTTGTGGCCTTACATTCTTTACCTCATTTTTCTTTAGGTTGCCTTCTCATGAAATGCTTATTGTGGATGCCGAACTAGGACCTCTTCTACAAACTAGGATAAGGTTCCATCTTTTGTATTTGACGTAGTCAGATTGTCGCGAAAAAATACGTGTAAGGATTTTCTGTCGAGCTTCTTCCTTTCTCTCATCTTTGGTCAACGAGGTTCTGACTTTTGCTCATATTAGGATGAGGCTTTCCTTTTGTTCCTAACATGGCTTGTGGGAGTGCATTAGGGTCGTTAGTAGGGTCTCTCCCCCATCTCATCTTAGTTTAACAAGGCCTTCAACTTTGCTCATATTAGGATGAGGTTCTCCTCCTATTTCTAACAGACTGTAGGAGCACATTAGGGCCATTGATAGGGCCTCTCCCCTCATCGCATCTTAATTTAGCGAGGCCTTCGATTTTGCTCACGTTAGGATGAGGTTCTCCTCCTATTCCTAACAGGCTGTAGGGGCACGTTAGGGCCATTGGTAGGACCTCTTCCCTCATCTCATCTTAGTTCAACGAGGCCTTCGACTTTGCTCACGTTAGGATGAGGTTTCTCTTCCTATTCCTAATAAACTGTAAGGGCATGTTAGGGCTATTGGTAGGGCCTCTCCCCTCATCTCATCTTAGTTCAATGAAGCCTTCGACTTTGCTCACATTAGGATGAGGTTCTCCTCCTATTCCTAATAGACTGTAGGGGCACGTTAGGGCCGTTGGTAGGGCCTCTCCCCTCATCTCGTCTTTGTTCAATGAGGCCTTCGACTTTGCTCACATTAGGATGAGGTTCTCCTTCTATTCCTAATGGATTGTAGGGGCACGTTAGGGCCATTGGTAGGGCCTCTCCCCTCATCTCGTCTTAGTTCAACGAGACCTTCGACTTTGCTCGTATTAGGATGAGGTTCTCCTCCTATTCTTAACAGGCTACTTTAGATTGCTTTAGAGAGTTATTAGTTATTACATGATTTTTACACCAAGAAGTAGTGTTGTTAAAATAGAAAAATTTTATTGAAGAAAAGTTACTGGTAGTACATTCTTAAGTTTTCTGAATTTCAAGGCTATGGAAGAGTTGTTCCTCCGAGCTTCTTCAGGTGATAAGTATTGGGTCGGATAACCTCCTCTATTTTATATGGATCTTTTTAGTTTGGAATGAGCTTTTCTTGATTCTGAGGCTGTGAGACAACCACTCGCCGAAGTATCAAGTCCCTCACTTTGAATATTTTGTCTTTTACTTTTGAATTATACTAGTGAGCTACCTTTTGCTTGTAGGCTGCCATCCAAGCTTGAACTTTCTTCCATTTTTTTTCTAATAAGTGGAGGTTAGCCTTGAGGTCCGGTGAGTTTCACTGCTCATTGAATGCCATGACTCGTGCTGAAGGAAGTTTGAGTTCTATTGGGATGACTGCTTCCATTCCAAAAGTAAAGGCAAATGGGGTCTCCCCAGTTGGCAACCTTTGGGTAGTTCGGTATGCCCATAGCACACGATAGAGTTAATCTACCCAAGTCTCCTTCGCTCTTTCAAGTCTTGCTTTGATACCTTGCAACAAGGTTCTGTTTGTTACTTCGGCTTCTTCATTTGCTTGTGGGTGAGCGACTGATGTAAAATAGTGGGAGATGTTTAGATCTTCACAAAATTTGGCAAATCTTGCCTTGATAAATTATCGCCTATTATCAGTTATGAGAGTTTGAGGCAGACCGAACCGGTAGATAATTGACTTTTAGATGAAGTCTTGCACCTTGGCTTCAGTAATTTTTGCTCATGGTTTGGCCTCGATCCATTTGGTGAAGTAGTCGATTGCAACTAGGAGGAACTTTCATTGTCCGGATGCCATTGGAAGGGGCCAAGTATATCCATTTTTCACTATGCAAATGGCCACGATGCGCTTAGTAGAGTAAGCTCGAAGATCAACTGTCTTTGTATGTTTGCATTTCTCTGACAGCGGTCATATTTCTTGACATACTCTATGGAATCATGGTACAATATCGGCCAATAGTATCCCTACCGAAGTAGTCTTTGTGACAAGGATCTGGCTCCAACATGACTTCTGCAAATTCCTTTATGCACTTTCCATAATACGAAGTTGGTCTCTAAAGGTTGGAGACATCTCAAGAGCAATAGAGAATACGACCTTTTATACAACTTGCCTTCATGTAGAACATATTGAGAAGCCTGATTTCTAAGTTTCTGAGCTTCTTTTGGATCATGAGGGAGAGCTCCATCCTTGAGGTAAACAACTAGTGGGTTGATCCAGCTTGGTTCGTGCTCAACTTGCATAATAAGCTGCAACTCCTCTGAGCTTGGGCACTTTAGGATTTCAAAAAATACTTCTTTGGACAGTTTGACCAGGGCTGAAGTGGCTAATTTAGAGAGAAGGTCGGCTCTTATATTCTCTGCCCTTGGAATCTATTGAATACTAAAATTGTTGAAGGTCAGAGTCAAATTTTTTACTTTCTCAAGATATTTTATTATGCTTTCCTCCCGAGCTTTACAACTACCGCTGACCTGTCCGACCACTAGTTGGGAATCACTATAGACTTGGAGCCGGTCTGCTTCTAACTCTTTTGCTATTTTTAACCCAGCGATCAAAGCTTCATATTCGACCCCATTATTAGTTGCTGAGAATTCAAAGCACAGCGCATATTCAATGATGACACCTTCTCGGTTAACCAAGATCAAACCTGCACTCGCTCTAGAAGCATTGGATGAGCCGTCCATATATAGGGCCTAAAAATCTTTAGAAAGGTCGGCCCTCTCTTTAGAGGAGTCCGACTGTAACCACGAAACACTGGTTTCATCTTGTGCAAGCTCGGCTTCATCTAAGATGGTGCATTACACTACAAAATCTACTAATATTTGGACATTGATTGACGATCGTGGTTGATAGTTAATGTCAAATTCTGTAAGCTCGATCGTCCATTTTGCAATTCTTCCGGAGGCATCTATTCAATGATGGATTGCCTTAATTGGCTGATCCATGAGAAGCATTATGGAGTGCACCTGAAAGTAAGGTCGGAGTCTTCTGACAGTAATTAGAAAAGTGTAAGTCGATTTTTATAATTTAGAGTACCAGATCTCTGCATCCCTCAGGATCCGACTTATGTAGTAGACCGACCGCTGCACTTTCATTTCCTCCTTGACCATGACTGCCGCCAAGGCTATTGGGGAGACTGTTACGTACAAGAATAATTCTTCTCCAGGCTTAGGTTTTGCCATCAATAGGGGTGAGTCAAGGTAGTTTTTAAGCTCCTCGAATGCCTATTGGCATTCCATCGTCCAGCAGAAATTCTTTGGCTGCTTGAAAGCTTGAAAGAAGGGCATGCATCACTTGGCCGATCTCGAGATAAAGTTATTTAGGGATGCCACTCTTTTAGTCAGGCATTGAACTTCTTTAATTATTTTTGGAGCAGTCATCTTCTGAATAGCTTAGATTTTCTCTGGATTTGCTTCAATTCCGTGCCTCGACACATGAATTCCAAAAGCTTTCCCGAGGTCACTGCAAAGATGCACTTAGTCGGGTTCAGCTTCATCTTATATTTCTTAAGTACACTAAAGGTCTCTTCAAGGTCAGCGATATGGTTATTGAAGCTCAGCTTTTGATGAGCATATCATCCACAAACACTTTCATGTTGTGATCGATCTGCTCCTCAAAGATTTTGTTGATCAGGTGCTGGTACGTTGTTCCTGCATTTTTTAGTTTCAAAGGCATAACCCTGTAACAGTAAAGACCATGGTCAGTAACAAAAGTTGTTTTCTCCTCATCCTCTAGCACCATCTGGATTTGGTTATAGCGAAAAAAGGCATCCATGAAGGTGAGGAGTTCATGGCTTGAGGTTGCATCCACCAACTGATCAATCCTGGGTAGGAGGTAACTATCTTTTGGGCAAGCTTTGTTTAGCTTCTTAAAGTCTATACACATTCTCCACTTGCCGTTCACCTTTTTGACGAGCACCACATTTAAGATCTAGCTCAGATTGTTAGCTTCCTGGATGAATCTAGCCTTAAAGAGCTTGTCGACTTCTTCCATAATTGCTTTCTACCTCTTCAGAGTATGGCTACACATCTTCTATTTTATTGGCCGACACCTAGAATTAGCAGCCAGTCAATGTTTCATGACCTTGGCATCGATTTCTGGCATATCTGTTGGAACCCAGGCGAAGACATCTATGTTCTTTTGAAGGAAGGAGATGAGTTGCTCTCGAACCTCATCCTCCAAGTTGGAACCAATTTGCATAGTGTGTTCTACATTCTCGTCATCCAAGGACATGGCTATAAGGTCTTCCATAGGCTCACCCCGCACCTCCGTAAGGTCGTCGCGGACATCCAACCCATAATAGGGCAAAGGTCGGATTGGGTATTTTTCTATAGGGCAATGGAGTAACAGTGCCTGGCCAAGGCCTTATCTCTCCTAATCTCTCCAATTTCATAGCTTGTTAGAAACTTCATCTTTAAGTAATAGGTTGATACCAGAGCTCGGAGTGCATTCAAACCAGATCGGCCAAGAATAGCATTGTAAGCAGATGGAGCTTTTACGACTAGAAAATTGACTTGCACTCTAGCCAATTTTGGGCGTTGCCCTACAGCCACAGTCAGAGTTATTATGCCCTCAACCGGCATGGCATTGCCAGTGAAGCCTACCAACAGAGAGTACATAGGTTCCAAGTAATTATTAGGTAAAGACATTTTTGAGAAAGCATTATAAAATAAAATATCAGTAGAGCTTCCATTATCTACCAGATTGTGGCACACATCATAATCGGTAATGTTTAAAGATATTACAACCACATCACTATGCAGAAATTGAACTCCTTGGACATCTTCATTTGTGAAAGCAATGGGATCCTCAGTTCTCTACCTCTTTCCAAGTTTTGCTGATCCGCTAGCCTCCCCTCATCGAAGTCCCCCAAAGATGGTGTTAAGGATGCCGAGGGCTGGTCAATCTGGCTCCTACTTCTCCCTTCATGATTTTGGCTGCGACAGTGCCCTCTACCGATCTTCCTAACCTTTGGGCTAATGTCGCAGAAATCGATCGAGCCTGCCTCATCTGATAAGCTCCTCAATCTCATCTTGAAGCTGGATATACTCTTCTATATCATGACCGTGGTGATGATAGAGGCAGTACTTGTTAGGATTGTGCTTACTAGGATGAGAGCGCATCCTCTTCGGTCCATGCAGTTGCTTCTTGATCTCCATCAGTGCTTACATTTTTGAAGCATTAAGGAGGGCATAGTTATGAAACCTTCGAAGGGGGGAGTCCCACCGTGCCCTTCTATCAGGGCTTCCTTACTTTCGAGTCTAGGGAGGAGTTCAGGCTCGCTTGCACTCAGGAAGAGTTTGAAAACACGGTCGAGCTTCACTCAGCTTTTCTTCCTCAGCAGGCCTGCCCAACTCGCCAATTCACCACTTTCTAGCAGCTTCATTGTCCTTGGCCTTGAAGGCCTCTTCCGCTCAGGCATACCCCTCGACCTGAACCAGCATATTGGCAAAATCCCTGGGGTACTTCTTCTCCAGGGAGAATAGCAGATTGTTCTTCTGAAGGCCATCTTTTAGTGCAGCCATAGCAATAGATTGGTCCAGATTTTGGACTTTTAGAGTAGCCGCATTGAAGCGACTGACATATGTTCAGATAGATTCTCCCTCTTGCTGCTTGATGTTGATGAGGGATTCCAAACCTCGTCTGAGATGGCAGCTACTAATAAAATGAGCCACAAACTAATGGCTTATCAGGTCAAAAGAGAAGATGGTACTCAACTTGAGGGTCGAGTATCAGTTCCTGACGGCTCCCTTTAGGGTGGACGAAAAGGCTCAATAAAAAATGATGTCTGGTACTTCAAGGAGCAACATCATCATCCAGAAGGCCTTTAGATGGTCGACTAGATCAGAGGTCCCATCATAGCTCTCAAATTGAGAAAGCTTAAAGTTTGATTGGATAGGTTCCTACATGATACGACGAGAATAAGGAGGGTCGGTACAGATGTCATTACCATGGGAGGAAGGAGCATGGTGGAGTTCTTCGATCTATCGGTTTATCTCTTATGGTTTTCAGTCCAAATCCTCTCAATCATGGATCCCCAAGGTCTTTTGGCTGAACGGGGGCAAAGTCCTCCCAAGGGTAGAGTCATGATCAGAGTAGGGGCTCTCAACCCTCTACTTTTTTTTTTCGAAGGTTATCGACCGACTAGCCTAAGTCGGCCACCCTCAGATCGGATCATAAAGTTTCAAAGAAGCTTGTTCTAACTAAATCAGTGTCAGAGGCTGCTGCTGTCGCATGGCCTGCACCGCTTTTGTGAGGCTGCTAACCTACTGCACTAGCAGGTTGAACTGTTTCGCATCCACCATTGCTATAGATAGAGCTTGAGTTGCTGGAGAAGAAGTAGGGACGGGCAGATCTAGATGGGATCTAGCTATAGAGGCTGTCGACCATCGGGTTGAAGCCTTCCTGGGGGGCATCCTTCTTGAGAAGGAGAACTTTGGAGGAGAAGAAGGAAGATCTCTGCTGAGCACTCCTTTAAGAATAAGGAAACCTCAAAAGACAAAGGTTCATGCCCTTTCTCTAGTGCCAATCCTGTTGGTGCAAAATCTAATCATCGCCAGAGGAGTGTTGGAGTTGGAGAAGACGAGGTCGCCGCTGGTGACCTGCAAAATAAGTCTCGTCCAAAGCTTGGGGGGTGGCTCCGATAAGACCCTCCGACAATCAAGTCAGCTCTTTCGGCCAATAGGAATGAAGTGCTCAATAGAAAAAGTTACAGAGTATCAAGGAGGAGAGAGCCTAGACAAAATGTATCTGGAGGATCTCTTTTATAAATGGAGCCTGTAATAAATTGATAGTGACAGTCGTAACCATCTAGTAGTGGACCGCTCCGGGCCACATAGAGTTTATTACGGAGAATAGTATTTATTATCATGACGTGCCAGTCAGTTGAGATTTAATAGTCAAAGTTTGAAGGAGTAGGCATCAGTTGGCGATGAATCTTTGAGTTACATCAATACCAAGGGAGCTCAGACTCCTCTTAAGTAGTTTGTGGGTGAGTTGATTCATGCTGTGTGGAGCCAGATTCGTGTGGAGACCTTCCTGGGTGATTGTGGGAGGTTCGGTCGGAAGGAGTTCGGAAGAAGTTCGACTACTAGAAAAGTTCGAAAGAAGTTCGACTGCTGGAGGAGTTCGAAAGGAATTCGACTACTGAAGGAGTTCAGAAGGAATTTAACTACTGGAGGAGTTCAGAAGGAGTTTGAAAGGAGTTTGGCTACTGGAGGAGTTCGAGAAAAATTCGGCTACTGGAGGAGTTCGAGAAAAATTCGGCTACTGGAGGAGTACAAAAGAAGTTTGTGATTGAAGCTCTCCTACGATCTCGAGTTTCACCTGACCGAGCACCAAACCGAACTTCGGTGGGAGCGAGGTTTACCCCTAACAACTATGATAACACATGTCTCAAATTTTTAACTCTTAAGAATATGTGTTATCATACCTATTAATCCAATGGATGTATCACAGATACTTAATATACAAATATGATAAAAAAAATAATTTTTTTATTAATTAAAAGTTAAAATTATAAAAATGCTCTTAGAAAGTATTTACAAGTGTCGGTTAATCTGGCTTCTAGAGCACACATCCAAGAAACTCTCATTTGACCTAAAGCCAATTAGTTACAAATCTAAGTTCCATCTTCTCAAGATGGGCTTCGATCTTTTATTTGCTCAAAGGCTTCATCAGTGGGTTAGCCACATTGTTCGTGGTGTCGACTCTCTTAACCTCGACGTATCCCTTGTCGAGGTAATCGTGGATAAGGTGAAAATACCGCTTGATGTGCTTGGACTTTTGGTGAGACCTCGGCTCTTTAGCTAGGGTTATGGCACTATTGTTATCATAGTATAGAGGGACAGCATTAGATGGCATCACTTTAGGCTCTGTAACGAACTTCTTGAACCAGAATGCTTCCTTTATCGCTTCCTTCATAGTGATGTACTTTATTTCCATGGTGGAGTCTTCTATCGCTGTCTACTTGAAACTCTTCCAGCTTACAGCACCACCATTGTATAGGAATAGATTTTTAGATGTCGACTTTCGATCATCTATATCAGACATAAAGTCTGAGTCTGTACACTCCTGCACCTAGAGTTTTTCATTACCAAAGATCAAAAATATATCATTAGTTCTTCTCAAGTACTTAAGGATACATTTTATAGAAATTCAGTGCTCTTCATCTGAATTCGAATGATACCTGCTAATAAGATTTACAACATTGGCGATATCAGATCGTGTACATAGCATGGCATACATGAGGCTCTCTATTGCTGAAGCATAAGAGTTCTTGCTCATGTATTCAATCTCTTCCGATGTGTTGGGACACATCTTCTTGGAGAGATGAATACCACGTCTGAAGGGTACAAGTCCCCTCTTAGAGTTTTCTATGCTGAACCTCTTCAGCACCTCCTCAATGTACATCTTCTGTAAGAGATCTAGCATCTTTCTTGGTCTATCTCTATAGATCTTAATCTCTAAAATAAAGGATACTTCTCCTAGGTCTTTCACAGAAAAATTCTTAGGCAACCAGACTTTGACTGAGGTCAACATGAGAATGTCATTTCCAATTAGGAGGATGTCATCCAAGTACAACACGAGGAAGACAACAATGCTCCCACTGACATTTTTGAATACATAGGGCTCCTCCTCATTCTTGTTGAGATCAAATAATTTGATCACATTATTAAAACAAGCATTCCAGCTCTGAGATGCTTACTTAAGTCCATAAATGGATCATTCCAGCTTGTAGACCTTTTGATCACCATCACTGGAAGTGAAACTAAGTGGCTATTTCATATAGATTTTTTTCTCAAGATATGCATTTAAGAATGCTATTTCCACATCCATCTATCATATTTCATAATTAAAATATATTGCAATAGCAAGCATTGTGCAGATGGATTTAAGCATGATCATTGGCAAGAAGGTAGCTTGATCATCAATGCCTTCATATTGACTATATCCTTTCATCACTAATCTAGCCTTGAATGCCTCCACATTCTCATCTACACCTACTTTCTCTTGAAGATCCATTTATATCTAATAGGTACAATACCTTTAGGTAGATCTACTAAGGTCCAAACTTAGATCGAGTACATCAAGTCAATTTCTAATTTCATTGCCTCTCGCCATTTCTCAAAGTCGATATCTGATATCGCCTCATCATAGGTCTTGAGATAATCTTCATGAACCCCATTTTCTGTAAAGAACATCTTCTCTACATCCTCTAAAATAATACCTAAGTATCTCTTAGGAGGACGAGAAACCCTACTAGACTTACAAGATGGAGGTAGTGTGTGGATCAGCTCAGACTAACTAGGTTTCTTAGATTCTTTGGCTCATTGTTCTTTGAAATCTTTCTCCTCAAGCTTGATATATCTTTCCATGCCTCCATCTTGAAGAAATTATTTCTCAAGAAAGATTGCATGTTAACTCATAATTACATTATGATCTTCAGAAAGATAGAAGTAATATCCTAATGACTTCTTAGGGTATTGGTAATTATCATAAATTACTAAATAATAGCATTAAATCATATATTAATTAATATTTATTTTAAAATATTAATATTTTATAGGAAAGAAGTCCACCAATGCGAAGAGCTCAATTTTTTGGTTCAAATGGATCAAATTTGACGAAAATCAGAGCTAAATTGAACTTTAAATAAAAGCCAGAAGTTTAAATAAAGAAAAAGAAAAAAATAAATATTTTAATAAAATCGATCAGTTAAACCGACCAGTCCAGTCGACAGCGGCTCGTGCGAACCAAAAAAAGCTCGACCTAGTGACTCACTAGCCACTGACATTGGCATGATGAAAAATTTCATGCGACTCACTGGGTTGACTCGTTGTAGCAGTGAGCCGGTTCTTCATGCGGCTCACAAATGCCGAGGGTGAGGCACCATCGAGCGGTTGAGAGTGGATCGTGCACGCGATCTGATGGATGGGACAAGAGCCAGGTTTTGATTTAATTTCTTCCAGCATCCATCACATGCCAATGAACGATTGCTAACGCAGCCGGTGGAGATCTAACTGGAAAGCAATTTTGACTTTAATTAGGATTTCCCAGGTAGTTTTTAGGTGATCTGATGGTCGATCAAGCGATCCAGCAGCCCAATTTCAACTAATTGAATGATCCAATGATCAAATTTCATCAAGCACAAACAATTCAAGCCAAACTTGAATTGGGCTCTGAAAATAGCTATGAAAAGCTCTGATTATTCTCTATTTAAGGCCTATTACACTAGAAAAAGAGAGCCCTTTTGGGAGAAATTAGCCTCTCAAAATCTTCTCTCTGCTTCTCTTTCTATTTTCATCTCTTCTCCTCTCCTCTTTTTTGCTTTCTTTTTTTTCTTTTTTTTCTTTTCTTTTTTTTATCTAGGAGATTCTAATATGTCGGAAGCTAGCAAGATCAAATCTATGCACAGCTAGAGATTTCATGTCCAAGGAAGTAAGACAAGTCCTTCGATCATAAGAGTTTGTAATTTGAACCATATCTTTTTCTTTATTAGATAATAAAATTTCTTCATCTTTTACATGCCTTCCTTATTTATACTTTAGTGTTGAATTTCTTACAAGTTATAACTAAAGAGATAGATCGTGATCGTGAAAAAATACAATTTATGCTCAAGTTAGAATAAATTATAAGATTTATATTTTAATATTTAATACTTATAATTTATACCTAAGGAGACAGATCGTGATTATAGATAGATACGGTCTATGCTCAGATTAAAATGAATTATAAGAATTGATCAAATCCATATTTATATTCTTTGATTGTATGATCTAAATAATCTATATCTTTGAGATAGGTCATGATTGTATTAGATATGATCCATGCTCGGTAGAATAGGTTATGCTAGAATCAGATCAAGAAATATACATCTCATAAGATTGTATGTTTATAATAAAAGGAATGTATGAATCAATTATAAACTTGAATATTGAAAAATAGAACTAAAACCCTAGATAACTTCTTTTCTTATTCTTAATTAATTAATAGACATTATTTATTTATTTATTTATTTATTTATTATTTTAATTTATTAAATTTAAATTAATTCTCTTTATTTATTATTTTAAAATTTTACTTTAAAAATTAATTTAAAATTTTATTTTTTAATTAAAATTAAATGCAACTCAGCCTTCAATCTTCAAGAAAATTAACATCCGACTCACCACTGTCCTAAATATTAAAATTAGATCTAATTTTTATTTGATGTTGTAATGACAAGTAATCAAATTTTTGGCACCATTGTCAGAGATTGTAGCACGGTTGCTTCAATAAAAAAAACTAAAAAATTTAAAATAAAATTAAAATTAAAAAATTAATTTTTTTACATTAATTTTTTATTTATTATTTCATTTGCTTTATTGCCTTATTTATTTTATTACTTTATTTTATTGCACACTTCATTTTATTTCCTTATTTATTTTACTATTATATTTTATTACTTTACTATCTTTTATGCTTTACTTATTTATTTATTTTACTACTCTATATTTTCAATTTATTATTTATTGCTTTTTTTATCTTTACTTTTCAAACTTTATTCTGCTGATTAATAATTTACTTTTTATTATTGATCAATTTAATTTAATTATTTAATTACTTAATATTTATGCTTTCTTTAAATTTTTACTTTATATATTTTTTTATATATGGTCTATTAATTATTTTCTAGCTAGTTTACCTTAATTGCATAGTTAAATAATTACCTTATTTTACATAATTAATTTACTATTTCTTATAACTTAGAATAAATTTTTGTCTTAAAAGTTAATTTGATTTCTTGCCTTACTGATAGGTTTTCTAGTTACCTTTTAAGCCTAGTATAATTTACTTTCTAATTAGTTAGCTCCTCTAAATTAGTTTACGTAAAATATAATATAATTAATTTAATTAACTTAATTAAAACCTACTTTTTATTTTTCTAGCTTTAAATAATCTAATATAAAAAAATAAATACACCTCATAATACTTTATTAATATAAAGAAACTAATTAAATCTTAAAAGAAATCAACTTGTTTGGACATCTTGTTTTGTTTGCATTGCATATTCATAATATACTCTAAGGACACAACCTATTAAACAAGATAAGATGGAGATTCAATCATCCTTCTTTAGCCCACAAACCACCACCCTTCATATTGCATTGATCCAAATCTTTATTTAAAATTAATTAGATGTTGGTCCTAAGATATTTGAGCTCCTTAGGACAAGAAATTCTAAGAGTTGGATCGAATTAGGGTTAGTCGATTTGACTAGTGTCTAGGCAAGTTGTTTAGAAATTACATCCCGAAGGAAGATGATTACTTAATTGATTCTGTTAGTTTATCTAGCCAAGATAATTGATATCTAAGAAAAGCTATGGGGGGACTCCCACCGACCTTACACTTATCTAGCCAGTTGAATGACTGATTTTTTACTTGGAGGACTTGAAGATGATCTTGACAATTAGGAGCTATCTATATCTAGGTAAACCCTAGGATAGAGAGTCCATGCTTGCCTAATTTATTTTCTATTATATCTTTTATTATATTTCAAACTCTAGATCTAGGATCTTTTAGGTTCTCAGCTTTAGAACTCTCTCCTCATCTCTTTTCTCATTCTCTTTAATAAAATATAGTAAAATAAAAAATAATTAAAAGAGGATTGCTTTATTCTAGAACTCTTGATTCCACATATTTAAATAATCAAAGATGGATCTCAAAACTAGAGTAGATGAGATGTCCCATAGATTGGATAGCTTAATAGCCATTAGGAACTCTTCATATCAATCTTTTCTTCCGACATAACAAGTTTGTGCAATTTGTTCGAGCCCTACCCACTATGCATGTGAATGTCTATACTAATTTTCTAAACATATATATGAGCAAGTTTACCAAGAAATGATTCATACTTTGACCTTTACAATATAGGTTGGGGGGCTCAACCAACTTTTTTATGGCAATCACAACCAATGAGTACCCCGGCACCACAAGGACCAATATTCATGAATGTACCTTATAATATGTCCTACCCACATTATCAATCTTCTGTAAATAACAATGAGTCAACTTATGAGGAGAGGATTCAGCAAGCAATAGATGAGTTAAAATTTATCAATCAACAATTAAATAATCTAGAGGAACAAAGGCTTAATTCTTTAGAAGAATACTTAGAAGTAATGATAAAATCACAAAACAACCTCATGCAAACCTTTAAATAACTAGAGAAGTGAGGGCTTACATTCAATCAACAAGAGGAAAGAGAGTTATCTAGTCAGTCCGAGAGTGACCCTGAGGGACCATACCTTGATAGAAATTTTAATATCCCTATAATTTTTCTTGAACAATCAATTAAAACTCTCAAAAATAATATGGTCATAGAACAACCTCATAAAACTATTAAGAATCTATTAAACCATATAATTAAGGAAAAAATATATAGGAAACTATTTCCACCATCATCTTCTTTACCTATGGTCATAGAACAACCCTGCATAATTAAAAAGACCCTATTAGATCATATAACCGAGGCATAATTGTATAAGAAAGAACAAAAATGGTAGGATGAACCAATCCCATCACCTTACTTATCTATGGATCCATTCCCAAGTGCCCTAGAATCACCTAGTCCTTTTAATGGGAATGAAGGATCAATTGATAAAATGATGGATTCAATAAAGACTTTCCAAGAACCACAAGTGAATAGCACACTAGAGAAAGCTTCACCCACAATTTTTCTCCAAAATTCATTAAATCCCTATTTGGCTCATTATGACATGGATGATTTTGATAAAGATCGGTATAATATAGAAGTTAATGATCAAATAGATACACCGTACCTTAAAACCACTCTACTATGGATTGAAACACTTGGGCCCCCACTTAGCCCACCAATAGCTTTCTTGTTAGAACTACCAACTGATCTAGAATTGAAGCCACTTCTTGATGCACCTACTAACATTTTATCAGTGATACCTGTTGGAAAATATATTCTAAAGCCAGTCATCTAGGTTGTAGATGGTTAAGCTATATGTAATTGTACTTGAATTATTAATGAATAAAATTATGTTTTTGGCTTTTTCATCACTTTATGCATCTTCCTGAAATGAACTCTTCTATAATGAAGTCCTTAGGACTATTTAGACTCGACAAAAGAGAATTTATCATTTAGGCCTCAAACATGTTTGTGACCAAATAATTTGTTGTTATCCAGGACGACAATGTATCAAGTGTAGGTCATTATGTACCATAAGTATTGGTTGTCCTCTTAACCAAGAAGTATGGGAATACTATTATGGCATGCAGGTGAAGTATAAGGGTACATTTTATTGAACATGATTCAACTGCAGAGCTCTCTACTGTCAAGAGTTGCTCCCAAAGGATATGAGTATAAGTGTCCCTTAGACTTGAGATCACCATGGTAACTTGCAAGCAACTCACTGTACATAGATACCGGACTATCTAAATTTCTAATTTAGTGATTGAAGACTATTAGGTGTAGTTAAGTACTTATGAAGTCAGTGTGTGTGTCAAGATGGGATTGACCACTCCAAGTGTTGGAGTAAGTGCATCAATGTATTTCAAATTAGCAAAACCTCAGTCAGGATAGTCCATTCGATGGACACTGTAATTTAAAATATACTGTAGATGATTATTCAGGATTGACAATTAAATCCTAGGTCATCTTTCAAGCATTGAGGTCAAGGGGATGAATTATATGGTAATCATATTCCACAGGTCCGTCGATGTTGCATTACAACAAATTCAATCTATCCAAATGTCAAGTACCATTGCTAGATGGTTACATCGATTGGTATAGAAAATTAATTTCTATGCTACCGGCTTAGGATTCGAACCTATGGGGTCACACACATAAGAAGTTTCTACCTGATCTGATGGCTGATATTGAGTCTCGATGATTTAAGACTCTGTGGTCAGGAGTCCTACTGGACTGAAACACTATGATCAAAAGTTTCATTAGACTAGGACTCTGAGTTCTTCATGTCTAGAACTCTCTGATCGAGAGTCCTGATGATCTGAGACTCTATGGTCAAAAGCCCACTAGACTTGGACTCTATGACCAAGAGTCCTAGTGGACTAAGACTCTGAGTCTTACTTATTCGAAACTCTCTGATCAAAAGTTCCACTGGTCTGGGGCTCTATGATCGTGAGTTCAATTCGTTTAGAACACTAGGTTCAAGAGTCCCACTGGTTTGGGACTCTTCAGGAGTTTCATGTTGATGGGACTCTATTGTCCAGACTTCCATCTGATTGAAACTCTATGTTTGTTTAAAGATTAATTAGCAATTTGATTGAGCAATAAGAATTTGATCAAGTTTGATCGAATTGGATTCGATTGGATTTCACCCGATCAAGTCATGAGATGACCTAATCACTAAGGAAGATTCGATCCCGATTTAATCAGTACCTGGATGTAATTAATTTCTAATTTGATTAAAATTTTATTGGATGGGTTAAGCATAATTTGGTTGGATTTAACCTGATCTAATTGGGTCTAGAAAATTGGTTTGGTTGAAACCAATTTAGACCAAGTCAAAATGAGTTTGAATTTCAAACCTATTTTTTTCCTACGCAACCTCACATTTTACCACGCCCCTCATGTTTCCACATGAATTTTTCTCATGCAAATGAGAAGTATCTACACCCCCTTCTTACCTCTCTTTGACCTGGTCCAAGGGTTGACCGGTTCAAACTAAGTTGTATTTTGAATTCAACTTGATTGATTAAGAAGTTGAAACCATCTATCCCTCTCACCCTTATCCGCTTGCTACGCCCCATGGTGATTTCTTATGCACATTTTTGTGTGTTCTCCATGTGGGCCCATAGAAGGAGAGTCCTCTACATGTCAAACACCCTGGAGAGGGTGTTGGAAGTGGATGAGGCTTCAACTTGAATTTTGAATTCACATGGAAACCACTTAACCACCTTATCTCATCCACATAATTTTCACTCTAATTGTCACCCATTTAAATATGAATTTTAAATGGGGCATCCATGGGTTTAAGTGAAGGATTAGAGCAGAGCGTGGGGTATCTTTCTTAGAAAAATAAAGGTGGGTGCACTTTCCTAGGGCATGAGAAATTCCAGCGTGAGAGAAAAAGTTTTCTTGCACCCATACTTCCCCTCATGCCATCATTTATTTTCCTTTCTTCACTAGCCCAATTAAAATTTATTTTGAAAGTGGGAGAGTGGTAGAAGAGTCTCTCCTCCATCCATGAAAATTCATTTCATGGAAAAATTCTTTTGAGAGAAGGCGTGGGAGAGTTTCTGCTGCGTCAAAGTATTTTTGGGTGAGTGAAACCCTAGAACTAGATTTCTAGGTTCGAGTGGAGAGATCGAGTGCTGTGAGCATCGGATCACCACCAAACTTTGTACACCATCTCATCATTTTCCAAAGAATAAGTTTTAATTTTCTAAAGCATCTAAAAAATTAAAAAATGGATGATCGATCAGATCGATCATGAGAAGCCATCGAAGGCCCTGTTGAGGGGCTAGCACTCTCGTGGGGCTGATCGGGACTAGAAGCTCCATGTGGACCAACCGTAGAGGTTGGACACATGTGCGGATATGGTGTGACATTAGATCATTATTCAGTGGATTTAGATTGCAGTGATTAGCTACCCACGAAAAAGTATTATATTCTAAACAGATAGATGTAGTAAAGAGTTTGCTGCATAGTTTTATTTTTCAGATCTATATGAATACATGCATATTATGTTTAGATCCTTAGTTTAGAATTTAATATTTTGATATGATCAGTAATTAATTAATTAGTTTAATTAATTTTTTTCTATATTTTTGCTATTTTTAAAATATTTTTTGAAAGTAGTTCTGCAAATCCTGCACTGCATCCTTCAAATGGTATCAGAGCCACGTTCGCTAAACATGATATGCTTGTATGTTTAGATTGATAATTTAGATTTGATCTAAATATTAATCTAATAATCTGATTAATTAGATCAAAAAATTAAAATTAACATCGCACGGACTATAGGTTATCCTGCTGTAGGATTTATCCTCTATAGTGCAAAGATTGTCCTTGTACGTGCTTGATCTTGTAGTTGATCATAAAATTTTAGATTAGATCTAACTTTTTTATGATATATTAAATAAGACTTTAATCTAATATTTTATCATGAATGCATGTTTAGATAGGATCTAAAGTTTGATTCATGATTTAGTATTATGTAGTATACATAATTTCAAATTAAACCCTACAACTAGTGTTGTTTGTAAATTGAGCCATTCAATTTTGAAGTGAGTCAACTCAATTGATGAAAAATGCTAAGTTGTAAAGAACCTTTCAAAATTTTAAAAAATATTTTTGAAATGCCGAACCCTAACCCTCAACCCATAAACTTAATTAAAATTAAGTATAATGATTTAGTGTCTAGAATTATGAATTAAGACTCTAAGTCATTAATCATAAACTTGTGGATTATTGGATTAAATGAATTAGGTTCATCAATTGGGTTAGACCTAAGGTTAGTTAAAGAATGGATTAATCTAGAGTAATTGATCAAATCTAACTAAGTGTTGAATTAGATTAGGTCAAGGACACTCTAGAATCAACTCCAATAGTTGTAGTTGGATGAGTTCATGTCTTTAACAAGACCAAGATGGACTTAATTCATGGCTAAGCGGTCTAACCCAAAATTGCTAGGTTGATTAGATTAAACCTAATTAATCAGTTGATGTCTAAGGTAAGTTTGGTAGTCTAGACTAGAGGTTTTTAATTGGGAGCTATTTGCACTGATTCGATCTTTGATAAGTTAATGGCATATTCCTTTCACTGATCTCACTTACCTGGCTGACATGGTCGATTGGGATTTGATTAGATCACTTGGTGATTTGGACTAACCCATATCACTAGGAATCAGTTTGATTGATTTTTATTAGTAAGACTGAATTAGATGCCCATGGACTTAAATTGATCATAGTCCTAACTTATTGACTTGGTGAAGTCAGTGGGAGAAATTTGGTCCGTATCCTTTCTATCCTTAAATCATAAGTAACATGAATCCTCTAAATTATTAGGTCTTTAAAATGACTAAGTTATGAGGATAATCAAGTCATAGCCTCCCATTAAGATGAATAGTAATAAGTCTAATTTTTTGGATGGATATTAGAGGTGCCTTACACTTGGTGTTCATTTGGATATTGAAATTACTATCCATCATATGATGATTAGGTCGCACTCTCTTAATGGTAATCAGGTTAGCCAGAGCTTATCTCGGGCCTGATTATCATTGGTTTGATGCACCAAAGTCAATCACGTTAATGGTTGGACCTAACCAGATCTTTTCAGTGGAGGCTATAGCCTACTGAATTAGCTTCTGGGGCAAAATCTAATTACTAAAAATTATTTGAAGAAATAATTAGTTATAAACCTACCTATAGATACACACGGGTTAGCCAGAGCTTTCCTTGAATCTGTTTGTAGTCTATATGGATTCCAGTACCCACTAAGGAGTTAGTATAATTCCTCGAATTGAAGGTAGAGGCTACCAATTTGTTAAAAATAGTGAGAGAACCTTTAGACTAAAGTCCAAATCTTTAGGATTAATTAATTTAAGTACTAATAAGATTTCATATTTTTCTTTCAGATAATTAGAATGGCTAGTGTAAGTCCACCCATTCACTGTTGGACAGCGGCAAGTGTTTAGGACCTAAGAATAAGGAGTCTAGTGTTAAACCTAATAAGATAGACTCTAAGAGGAATTATCCTCTTGACCTGAATAGACTGAACGAGGGAAATCAACAAGCAGTTGCTAGTCAAGGCTATTATATGATAATACCTTGTAATTTCTGCGTATATGATACATCTACCTAGGTATTAGATATCGGAAATTCGATTCATATATGCAATTCATTGCATGGACTTCAAATTGATAGAAAGTTTGAGAATGGCGATAGATTCCTTAATGTTGGGGATGGAAGTAAAGTTTTAATCCTAGCACTAGAACTTTTGAGCAATTTTTCAAAAATAAGAATATTATTTTAAGTGACTGTCACTATTATCCATCTTTTATGATGAACGTAATATTCGTTGGGCTTTTGGCCTAGGATGGTTATAGTTTATCAATAAAAAAAAATTATTGCAATATCTTTATGAATGATATTACAGTAATACAAGAATAATTGAGAAATGACATGTATGTATTGTCACAGCCTATTAGTGTAATGTACACGTCAAATAAATGACCAAAACTAGATAATGTAACTAATGCTTATTTATGGCACTGTAGGCTTGGTCATATAAACAAGAATAGGATTAACAGATTAGTCAAGGAGCATATCCTTGACATTGATGATTGTGAATCATTAAATACTTATGAGTCTTGTGTTCTTAGTAAGATGACCAAATCATCTTTTACTGGAAAGGGTGAGCGGGCCACTAAGCTTCTAGATCTAGTACATACTGATATATGTGGACCTATGAACACATGTGCTAGAGGTGGATTTTATTACTTCAATACATTTACTAATGACCTATCTAGGTATGGGTACGTCTATCTTATGAAGAATAAATTTGATTCATTTGAAATGTTCAAATGATATCGAAATAAGGTAGAAAAATAACTTGGAAAGAATATTAAAACTCTTTGATTTGACCGAGGAGGTAAATACCTTTCCAACGAGTTTCTGACATATCTAGGAGAGAATAAAATTCTCTTACAATGGACCTCTCCTAGAACACCATGGAGAGAATGAAATTCTCTCACAATGGACTCCTCCTGGAACACCACAGCATAATGGTGTATCTGAAAGAAGGAATTAAACCCTATTGGACATGGTTCGGTCCATGATGGAGTTTATAAGTCTGTCGATTTCATTTTGGAGTTATGCACTAGAGACTGCTTATTTCATTTTGAATAATATTTCGAGCAAGTCTATTGCAAAGACTCCATATGAGATATGGACTGAGCATAAGCTGACACTCTCTCACTTTAGCGTTTAGGGATGTCTGACTTATGTTAAATATTTACAGCCAAAAAAGCTTGGACCTAGGTTTTATAAATGCTTATTCATAGGGTATCCCAAGGAAACTATGGGCTATTACTTCTACCTTGCTAAAGAATAAAAGGTGTTCGTTAGCAATAGAGCATTCCTTTTAGAAAAGAAGTTCCTTAGTGAAGGAATAGTTGCCTCTAATATTGAACTTAATGAAGTTCGATAGGTGGAAGAACCGATATATTCTAGTGAATTTGTAGAACTGAATTTGATAAGATCAAACCTAGAGCCCATTGAAGTGGCACCAAGAAGATCTAATAGAGTATCGCATCAACCGAATAGATACTATGGTTTATTGATCCAGGATGGTGATCCTATTGAACTCGATGAGAATGATGAAGATTCGATCACCTATATGGATGCTATGTAGATATCTGACTCTAATAGATGGCTAGAAGCCATGAAATCTAAAATGGAGTTCATGAAGATTAACAGTGTATGGACACTGGTTGATCCACCTGAAGGAGTAAAATCCATTGGGTGTAAGTAGATTTTTAAAAGAAAATGAGGTGCAGATGGAAAGATGGAGACCTATAAAGCCCGTCTGGTTGCTAAGAGATATCGTCAACATTATGGTATTGATTATGATGAGACGTTTTCTTCGGTGGCAATGCTCAAGTCCATTTGGATCATGCTTGTGATAGTGGCATACCTAGATTATGAGATCTAGCAAATGAATGTGAAAATAGCTATCCTAAATGGAGAGCTAGATGAAGAGATGTATATGATATAGCCTGAGGGTTTCACATTCACAGACGAGTCTAAGGTGTGCAAGCTTCAAAGATCCATCTACGGATTAAAGTAGGCATCATGGAGTTGGAATATGCATTTTAATAAAATAATCAAAATGTATGGCTTCGTTAAAAATGGAGAACCCTACAGGTATAAATGGGCTAATGGTTCTGTCATTATATTTTTTGTACTATATGTAGATTATATTCTCTTAATCAGAAATGACATCCCTGCATTATAGGGAATAAAGATTTGGTTGTCATCGCAATTCTTCATGAAGGACTCGGAAGAAGCATCCTACATCCTAGGGATGAAGATTTATAGGGATAGATCTAAAAGATTGCTTAGATTGTCTCAGTCTATGTATATTGATACCATGCCGAAGAGGTTCAGCATGGAGAATTGCAAGAAGGGCTATCTCCCGATAGGTCATGAAATTTCGCTCTCGAAGAGGGATTATCGGACAACTCCTCAAGAGAGAGAGCGTATAAGTAGAATACTATATGCTTTGGTAGTGAGTTCTATTATGTATGCCATGATGTATATGAGATCAAACATGGCATACTCACTAGGAGTAGAGAGTAGATACCAGTCTGATCCAGGTGAGAATCACTAGAAGGTTGTGAAGATAATCCTAAAGTATTTGAGAAATACCAAGGACCAATGGCTCATCTATGGAGATACTGACTTGAAACTTATGGGATACAGTGATTTTAGTTTTCAGTTAGATCATGATGATAGTAAGAGTGTGTCAGGTTATGTATTTCCCCTGAACGGTGGAGCGATCTGCTGAAAGAGTTCAAAGCAATACACTGTAGCCAATTCTATGTACGAGGTGGTGTATGTCGCAGCATCTGATGCTACGAAGAAAGCTGTGTGCCTACGGAAGTTCATCGATGAGCTAGGAGTGGCACCCTCCTTAGATGGTCCGATTCTACTATACTGTGACAACACTGGAGCCAAAGCTCAAGTGAAAGAGCCGAAGGTACATCAATGCATTAAACATATTTTGCGTCGCTACCACCTTGTATGAGAGATCGTGGAGAGAGGTGATGTCGAGCTTCAAAAGATCGACGGAAAGAAGATGTGGCCGACCCCTTTACTAAAGCTCTCAGAATCAAAGAGTTCGATAATCACAAATGAAAAATGGGTATTCGATACTATTCTGAGTTGCTTTAGTCTAAGTGAGAGTTGTTGGAAAATGTATCCTAAAGTCAATCATCTAGGTTGTAGATAGTTAAGCTAAATATAATTATACTTAAATTATTAATAAATAAAATTATTTTTTTGGCTTTTTCATCACTTTGTGCATCTTTCTGAAATGAATACTTCTACAATGAACTCCTTAGGACTATTTAGATATGACAAAAGAGAATTTATCATTTAGTTCTCAAACATATTTGCGATCAAATAACTCCTTGTTACCCAGGATGACAACGTATCGATTGTAGGTCATTGTGTGCCATAAGTATTGATTGTCCTCTTAACCAAAAAGTATGGAGATACTGTTATGGCATGCAGGTGAAGTATAGGGGTATATTTCACTGAACATGATCAAACTATGGAGATCTCTACTGTCAAGAGTTGCTTCCGAAGGATATGGATATAAGTGTCCCTTAGACCTGAGATTACCATGGTGACTTGCAAGCAACTCACTGCACTTAGGTACCGGACTATCTGAATTTCTAATTCAATAACAAAAGGCTATTAGATGCAGTCAAGTACTTATGAAGTCGGTGTGTGTGCTAAGATAGGATTAACCCCTCCAAGTGTTGGAGTAAGTACATCAATGTATTTTAATTTAGCAAAACCTCGGTCGGGGTAGTCCATTCGATGGACTCTGTAATTTAAAATACACTGTAGATAATTTTCCAAGATTGATAGTTAAATCTTAGGTCATCTTTTGAGCATTGAGGTCAAGGGGATGAATTATACGGTAACAATATTCTATAGATTCGTCGATGTTGCATTATGATAAATTCGATCTATCTGAATATCAGGTACCATTGCTAGATGGTCACATCAATTGGTATAGAAAATTAATTTTTATGCTACCAGCTTAGGATTTGAACCTATGGGATCACACACATAAGAAGTTTTTACCTGATCTGATGGCTGATATTGAGTCTCGATGATTTAGGACTCTATGATCAAGATTTCCACTGGATTGGAGCTCTATAACCAAGAGTCCCACTAGACTGGGACTCTGTGATCAAGAGTTTTACTGGACTGAAACTCTGAGTCCTTCATGTTTGGCACTCTCTGATCGAGAGTCCTGATGACCTAGGACTCTATGGTCAAGAGTCCCACTAGACTGAGACTCTATGACCAAGAGTCCTAGTAGACTAGGACTCTGAGTCCTACTCATTTGGAACTCTCTGATCATGAGTCCCACTGGTCTGAAACTCTATGATCATGAGTTCGATTCGTTTGGAGCATTGGGTTCAAGAGTTCCACTGGTTTGGGACTCTTCAGAAGTTTCATGTTGATGGAACTCAGTTGTCCAGACTCCAACCTGATTGGGACTATATTTATTAGAAGATTAATTAGTAATTTAATTATTGATTAGTTTAATTTAATTGAGCGATGAGGATTTGATCAAGTCTGATCGAATTAGATTCGATTGGATTTGATCCATCTAAGTCATGAGATGACCTAATCGCTAAGGAAGATTCGATCCTGATTTGATCAAGATCTGAACCTAATTAATTTTTAATTTGATTAAAATTTTATTAGGTTGGGTTAAGCCTAATTTGGTTGGATTTAACCTAGTTTAATTGGGTCTAGAAAATTAGTTTGGTTGAAACCAATTTAGACCAAGTCAAAATGAGTTTGAATTTCAAACTTATTTTTTTTCCTGCGCCACTTCATATTTTACCATGCCCCTCATATTTCTACAAGAATTTTTCTCATATAGATGAGAAGCATCTACACCCCCTTCTTGTCTCTCTTTGACCTAGTCCAAGGGTTGACCAGTTCAAACTAAGTTGAATTTTGAATTCAACTTGGTTGGTTAAGAAGCTGAAACCATCTATCCCTCTCACCCTTATCCGCTTGCAACACCCCATGGTGATTTCTCTTGCACATTTTTGTGTGTTCTCCATGTGGTCATGCAGAAGGAGAGTCCTTCTGTGCATCAAACACCCTAGAGATGGTGCTAGAAGTGGATGAGGCTTCCACTTGAATTTTGAATTCAAGTGGAAACCACTTAACCACCTTATCTCATCCACACAGTTTTCACACTAATTTTTGCCCATTTAAATATGAATTTTAAATGGGGCATGCATAGGTTTAGGTGAAGGATCAGAGAGGAGCATGGGGTGTCTTTCTTAGAAAAATAAAAAAGGTGGGTGCACTTTCCTAGGGTGTGAGAAATTCCAGCATGAGAGAAAAGTTCTCTTGCACCCATACTTCCCCTCACACCATCTTTATTTTTCTTTCTTCACTCATCCAATTAAAAATTATTTTGAAAGTGAGTGAGTGGTAGGAAAGTCTCTCCTCCATCCATTAAAATTTGTTTCATGAAAAAATTCTTTCGAGAGAAGGCATGAGAGAGTTTTTGATGCATCAAAGTTCTTTTGGGTGAGTGAAACCCTAGAACTGGGTTTCTGGGTTCGGGTGGAGAGATTGAGTGCTGTGAGCATTTGATCACCACCAAATTTTGTACACCATCTCATCATCCTCCAAAGAAAGAGTTCTAATTTTTTGGAGTATCTAAAAAATTAGAAAGTAGATGAACAATTAGATCGATCGTGATCAACCATCGAAGGCTAAATCGAGGAGCTAGCACTCCCATGGGACTGATTGGGACCAAGAGCTCCGTGTGAACCAACCATAGGGGCCGGATGTGTGCGGCTATGGTTTGACACCATAGCATTATCCAATGAATTCAGATTACGACGATCAGTTACCCATGAAAAGGTATTTTGTTCTGAACAGATAGATGTAGTAATGAGTTTGCTGCATAGTTTTATTTTTTCGATCTATATGAATGCATGTAGAACTAAATATTTAGATCCTTAATGTAGTAATGTTTAGATCCTTAATGTAGAACTAAATATCCTAATATGATCAATAATTAATTAATTAGATTAATTAATTTTTTATTATATTTTTGCTATTTTTGAAAAAATTTTTAAAAGTAGTTCTGCAAACCCTACACTGCATCTCTAGTAGTGAATAACACACTAGAGAAAGCTTCACCCACAATTTTTCTCTAAAATTCATTAAATTCCTATTTGGCTCATTATGAGGTGGATGATTTTGATAAAGATGGGTACAATATAGAAGTTAATGATTAAGTAGATACACCTTACCTTAAAACCACTCTACTATGGGTTGAAACACTTGGGCCCCCACTTAGCCCACCAATAGCTTTCTTGTTAGAACTACCAACTGATCTATAATTGAAGCCACTTCTTGATGCACCTACTGATATTTTATCAGTGATATCTAACCAGAAAGATCAACTTATAGGTGTTCTAAAAGCACATAAAGAAGTTATTGGACGAAATATTACTGAAATAAGGGATAATAATTTTATGAATAATTTTTCTATATTTGGCACTACTTTCAAAGATGGTCTCCAAAATTTATCTATAATATTAAAATGATGTATGGAGGTAGATTTAAAATTAATTTAAAAAATATGTCATAGTTTAAATCAAGAAGAGTTGATGCCAGATATATCATACCCGAAAAAGATAGTGGGATAGATTAGGTTATAATTGAAGAAATTTCTAAACCACCACTCTCAATTTTGGCACATCAAACATAATTCCTTCCTGATTACCAAAATAATTTTAAACTTTGGAATAGCGTGCTTGCTCCAAACATTTTATTAGTTAGGCCTAAATCTAATTGTCGTAAAGTATTCCAAGAATATTTTTCTGCTATGATGATAACGCCTCCTGATTGGTCCTATCAGTTTGAAACTCTGAAGAATGTACTCAAAATGATTATACCTAAAACTCCTTCATAGAGTCCGATTGAAGACGTTAAACATAGTGCTTACTGAAAGGCAACCTAGGTTTTTGTATTTAATATTTTTTTATTTTTTTAGTTTAGCATTTTTTAGGATTAAGTTAGAGGGGGGAGAACTACAAACCCATGCTAGACGAAGAACAATTAAAGTCCATGCCGAGACCAGAAATATACTAAATTAGGTGAACTCTTTTCTTGCTGTTTTCTTGACATTTATCACACTCTAATTTTCTTTCCTCCATTAAGGACAATGAAAATTTAGTTAGGAGGAAGGATAAATAAAATAATTAGTCCTCAAATATGATGATAATTACTCTTATGTACCTGATTTCATTCTGATTTAAAGTTTTTCAGGTATTTTAATTGATGATTGATTAATAATCTAAAGAATTTTTGAAATACTAAGGATCAAATTATTAAGAAAACCTAATAAATAGTCAAGTCTAGAATAGACAAATTTTTGAGTGATTCTAAAATTTTTTTCAGTATATATTCAATAAAAATTCTACTTTATATGTGTATGAGCGAAAAATTTTTAAAAATAATTAAAAAAATAAAAAATAAGTTCTAAATATTAATCTTTCATCGAGTAACTGGGTCCTGTTGCCTAAGTAAGCAACATTATTCTCATCAAAAAGTGGGCAATATGAAAAAGCTCGATGTATAGTTAGTTTTAACCTATAGCCTATTTCACTCGACTCGGTAAGCCCAAGGGGTGTTCTACACCTAATGCCTTAAAACCAACTAGTTTGAAAGTCATTGGTCCAAAGCTCGCTACAAAGGTCAGATAGAAAGTTTAAAAGGTTAAAATATTACACCAGCTAGAAAAAAAACTCTAGCCTATACTAAAGATAGAGGATTTAAAAAATAAAGATGAAAAATTGATCAAAAAAAAGCTCTAATATTTTATGTTCTTTACTTAACCACTATTTGGGATAGAATTAATAATTCGATGATGTATTTCTTAAATCTCTAACCAGGTATCAACTGATTTTAAAGTGATCTAATGACACTTTTATGTCCTTTTGAGTCGGTGCATACTTCTAGTTTTTCTTTTTACTCGAGGATGAGTAAAACTCAAGTTGAGAGATGTGATAATTATCATAAATTATTAAATAATAATATTAAATTATATATTAATTAATATTTACTTAAAAAATTAATATTTTTATTAGTATTTTGTAAGAAAGAAGCTCATCAATGCGAAGAGCTTAATTTTTTGGTTCAAATGGATCAAATTTGATGAAAGTTGGACCTAAATTGAACTTTAAATAAAGGCCAGAAGTTTAAATGAAGAAAAAAAAAATTAAATATTTTAATAAATCAGTTGGTTATATTGGCTAGTCCAGCCGACAATGGCCCATGCGAACTAGAAAAAGTTTGGCCCAGCGACCCACCAACCGCTGAGGTCAGCATGACAAAAAAATTTCATGCAGTTGATTCACTGTAGCAGTGAGCCGGTTCTTCACATGGCTCACAAATGCTGGGGGCGAGGCACCATCGAGTGGTTGAGAGTGGATCATGCACACGACCGGATGGATGGGACAAGTGCCGCATTTTGATATGATTTCTCCTAGCATCCATTATGCACCAACGGATGGTTGCTAATGCAGCCAGTGGAGATTTGATGGCGGAAAATAATTCCGACTTTGATTGGGATTTCCCAAGTGGTTTCCAGGTGATCTATCGGCCGATCAAGCGATCCAGCAGCCAAATTTCAACTAATTAAAAGATCCAATGGCTAGAATTCACCAGGCACAAACAATTCGAGCCAAACTCGAATTAGGCTTCAAAACTAGCTATGAAAAGCTCTAATTGTTCTCTATTTAAGGCCTGTTACACTAGAGAAAGAGAGAGCCCTTGTGGGGAAAATTAGCCTCTCAAAATCTCTTCTCTCTCCTTCTCTCTCTCTTCTCTTCTCTTCTCCTCTTTTGTTCTTTTTTTTCTTTTCTTTCTCTTTTCTTTTTCTTTTATCTAAGAGATTCCAATATATCGAAAGCTAGCAAGATCAAATCTATGTACGGCTAGAGGTTTCGTATCCAGAGGAGTAAGAAAAGTTCTTTGATCATGAGAGTTTATAATTTGAATCCTTTATTTTTTTTTATTAGATAATAAAATTTTTTCATCTTTTACATACCTTTCTTATTTATACTTTAGTGTTGAATATTTTATGAGTTATAACTAAAAAGACATATTGTGATCGTAAAAAGATATAGTCTATAATCAAGTTAGAATAAATTATAAGATTTATATTTTAATATTTAATATCTTATAATTTATACCTAAGAAGATAGATCATAAACATAGATAGATACGATCTGTGCTCAGATTAGGATGAATTATAAGAACTGATCAAATCCATATTTATATTCTTTGATTGCATGATCTAAATAGTCTATATCTTTGAGATAGGTCATGATTGTATTAGATATGGTCCATGCTCGATAGAATAGGTTATGCTAGAATCAGATCAAGAAACATACATCTCATAAAATTGCATGTTTATAATAGAAAGAATGCATGAATCAATTATAAACTTGAATATTAAAAAATGGAACTGGAACCCTAGATAACTTCTTTTCTTATTCTTAATTTATTCTTAGACCCTAATTAATTAATTATTTATCTTTTTTTATTTTAATTTACTAAATTTAAATTATTTTTTTTTAATTTACTATTTTAAAATTTAGCTTTAAAAATTAATTTAAAATTTTACTTTTTTAATTAAAATTAAATCCAACTCAGCTTTCAATCTTCGAGAAAATCAACACCCGACTCACTACCATCTTAAATATTAAAATTAGGTCTAATTTTTATTCGATGCTATAACAATAAGCAATCAAATTTTTGACATCATTACCGAGGATTATAGCATGATTGCAATAATAAAAAAATTTTAAAAAATTAAAATTAAATTAAAATGAAAATCAATAAATCAAATATTTCTTTTACATTAATTTCTTATTTATTGCTTTATATGCTTTGTTGCCTCATATATTTTATTACTTTATTTTATTGCACACTTTATTTTATTATCTTATTTATTTTACTATTTTATTTTACTACTTTTTTGCCTTTTATGCTTTACTTATTTATTTATTTTACTACTCTATACTTTTAGTTTATTATTTATTGCTGTTTACCTTTGCTTTTCAAACTTTATTCTGCTTATTAATAATTTACTTTTTATTATCCATCAATTTAATTTAATTGTTTAATTACTTGTTATTTATGCTTTCTTTAAATTTTAGCTTTATATTGCTTTTTATATATGGTCTATTAATTATTTTCTAGCTAGTTTACCTTAATTGCATAGTTAAATAATTACCTTATTTTACATAATTAATTTACTATCTTTTGTAACTTAGAATAAATTTTTTTCTTAAAAGTTAATTTTATTTCTTGCCTTACTGATAGGTTATCTTGTTACCTTTTAAGCCTAGTATAATTTGCTTTCTAATTAGTTAGTTTCTCTAAATTAGTTTACATAAAACCTAATATAATTTATTTAATTAATTTAATTAAAATCTACTTTTTATTTTTCTAACTTTAAATAACTTAATAAAAAAATAAATACACCTCATAATATTTTATTAATATAGAGAAACTAATTAAATCTTAAAAGAAATCAACCTATTTGGATACTTTGTTTTGTATGCATTGCATATTCATAAGATACTCTAAGGGCACAATCTATTAAATAAGATAATATGGAGATTTGATCATCCTTCTTTAGCCCATAAACCACCATCCTTCATATTTCATTGATTCAGATCTTTACTTAAAATCAATTAGATGTTGGCCCTAGGATATTTAAGTTCATTAAGATAAGAAATCCTAAGAGTTGGAGCGAATTAGGGTTAGTTGGTTTGACTAGTGTCTAGAAAAGTGGTTCAAGAATTTCATTCCGAAGGAAGGTAGTTACTTAATTGATTTCATTAGCTTATCTGACCAAGACAATTGATGTCTAGAAAAAGTAATGGGGGGACTCCCACCGATCTTACACTTATTTAGCCAGTTGAGTAGCTGATTCCTTACCTAAAGGACTTGAAGGTGACCTTGATAGTTAAGAGCTATCTAGATCTTGGTAAACCCTAGGATAGAGAGTCCATGCTTGCCTAACTTATTTGCTATTATAATTCAAATCCTAATTAAAACACTCTCCTTGATTATCTCTAGATCTAGGATCTTTTAGATTCTCAGCTTCAGAATTCTCTCTCCTCATCTCTTTTCTCATTCTCTTTAATAAAATATAGTAAAATAAAAAAATAATTAAAGAGGATTGCTTTGATCTAGAATCCTTAATTTCACATATTTAAATAATCAAAGATGGATCTCGAAAGTAGAGTAGATGAGCTATCTCGTAGATTAGATAGCTTAATAGCCATTAGACACTCTTCATATCTATCTTTTCTTCCTCCATAATAAGTTTGTGCAATTTGTTCGAGCCCTACCCCTTATACATGTGAATGCCCACACTAATTTTCTAAGCATATATATGGGCAAGTTTATCAAAATCAAATCTAAATAGCCTATAGACCAGGAAATGATTCATACTTTGACATTTATAATATAGATTGGTGGGCTCAACCAATTTTTTCATGGCCATCACAATCAGTGATTACCCCGATACCACAAGGACCAATATTCATGAATGCACATTATGATATGCCCTATCTACATTATCAATCTTCTCTAAATAATAACGAGTCAACTTGTGAGGAGAAGATTCAGCAAGCAGTAGATGAGTTAGAATTTATCAATCAACCATTGAATAATCTAGAGGAATAAAGACTTAATTCTTTAGTAAGATACTTGGAAGTCATGATAAAGTCACAAAACAATCTTATGCAAATCTTTAAAGAACTAGAGAAGTGACGGCTTACATTCAATCAGTAGGAGGAAAGAGAGTTGTCTAGTCAGCCCGAGAGTGATCCTAAGGGACTATATCTTGATAGAAATTTTAATATCTCTATAATTTTTCTTGAACAATCAATTAAAATACTAAAAAATAATATGATCATAGAACAACCTCATAAAACTATAAAGACTCTATTAGACCATACAATTGAGGGAAAAATATATAGGAAACCATTTCCACCATTATCTTCTTTACCTATGGTCATAGAACAACCCTGCATAATTAGAAAGACCTTATTAGATCATAGAATTGAGGCAAAATTGTATAAGAAAGAACTAGAATGGTAGGATGAACTAATCCCATCACCTTACTTACCTATGGATCCATTCCCAAATGGCTTAGAATCATCCAGTCCTTTTAATGGGAAGGAAGGATCAATTGATAAAATGATGGATTCAATAGAGACTTCCCAAGAACCATAAGTGAATAACACACTAGAAAAAGCTTCACCCATTATTTTTCTCCAAAATTCATTAAATCCCTATTTGGCTCATTATGAGGTGGATGATTTTGATAAAGATGGGTACAAAATAGAAGTTAATGATCAAGTAGATACACCCTACCTTAAAACCACCCCACTATGGATTGAAACACTTGGGCCCCCACCTAGCTGACCAATAGCTTTCTTATTAGAACTACCAATTGATCTAGAATTGAAGCCACTTTTTGATACACCTACTGACATTTTACCGGTGATACCTAACTAGGAAGATCAACTTATAGATGTTCTAAAAGCACATAAAGAAGCTGTTGGATGGAATATTACTGAGATAAGAGATAACGATTTTATGAATAATTTTTCTGTATTCGGCACTACTTTCGAAAATGGTCTCCAAAATTTATCTATAATATTGAAATGATGTATGGAGGTAGATTTAAAATTAATTTAGAAAACATGCCATAATTTAAATCAAGAAGAGTTGATGCTAGATATATCATACCCAAAAAAGAAAGTGGGGTAGATCAAGTTATAATTGAAGAAATTTCAAGACCACCACTCTCGATTTCAGCACATCAAACATAATTCCTTCCTGATTATCAAAATAATTTTAAACTTTGGAATAGCGTGCTTGCTCCAAACACTTTATTAGTTAGGACTAAATTTAATTATCATAAAGTATTCCATGAATATTTTTTTTGTCATGATGACAAGGCCTCCTGATTGATCCTATCATTTTGGAACTCTGAAGAATGTACTCAAAATGATTATACCTAAAACTCCTTCATAGGTTTCGGCTAAAGCTATTAAACTTAGCGCTTTCTGAGAGGCAACCCATGTTTTTGCATTTAATATTTTTTTTTTAGTTTACCCTTTTTCAGGATTAAGTTGGATGGGGAAGAACTACAAACCCATGCTAGACGAAGAATAATTAAAGCCTAGGCCGAGACAAGAAATATACTAAATCAGGTGAACTCTTTTCTTGCTATTTTCTTGACATTTATCACGCTCTAATTTTCTTTCCTCCATTGAGAATAATAGAAATTAATTTGGGGGGAAGGATAAATAAAATAATTAAGTCCTCAAATATGGTGAAAATTAGACTTATGTACCTAATTTCATCTTGATTTAAAGTTTTTTGGGCATTTTAATTGATGATTGATTAATGGTCTAGAAACTTTTTGAAATACTAAGGACTAAATTATTAGGAAAACCAAATAAATGATTAGGTCTAGAACAAATAAATTTTTGAGTGATTTTAAAACTTTTTTAGCATATATTCAATAAAGAATCTACTTTATATGGATATGAGTGAAAAAATTAAAAAAATTTAAAAAATTTAAAAAAATAATAAAGAGCAAGTTCTAAATATTAGTCTCACATCGAGTAACTAGGTTTCGTTGCCTAGGTAAGCAACATTATTCGTATAAAAAAGTAGGCAATGTGAAGAAGCTTGCTATACGGTTAGTTTTAACTTGTAGCCTACTTGACTCGAGTCAATAAGCCTAAGGGGTGTTCTACACCTAATGCCCTAAAGCGAACTATTTTGGAAGTCATTGATCCAAAGCTCGCTATAAGGGTCAGATAGAAAGCTTAAAAGGTTAAAATATTGCACTGGCTGAAAAAATCTCTAACCTATACTAAAGATAGAGGATTTAAATAATAAAGATGAAAAATTGATCAAAGAAAAGCTCTAAAATTTTACGTTCTTCACTTAACTATTATTTGGGATAGAATTAATAATTTGATGATGTCTTTCTTAAACCTCTAACTAGGTATCAATTGACTTTAAGGTGACCTAACAAAACTTTGATATCCTTTTGAGTCGGTACATCTAATTTTTCTCTTTACTTGAGGATGAGTAAAACTCAAGTTGGAAGGAATGATAATTATTATAAATTACTAAATTATATATTAATTAATATTTATTTAAAAAAATTGATATTTTTGTTAGTATTTTGTAGGAAAAAAAGTCCACCATTATGAAGAGCTCAATTTTCTGGTTCAAATGTATCAAATTTGATGAAAATTGGAGCTAAATTGAACTTTAAATGAAGGCCAAAATTTTAAATAAAGAAAAAAAATAATAAATATTTTAATAAAATCAATCAATTAAACTGGCCGATCCAGTCGACAATGGCTTGCACGAACCAAAAAAAGCTTGGCCTAGCTACCCGCCAGCCGCTGATGTCGGCATGACGAAAAATTTCAAGCGGTTCACTAGGTTGATTCACTATAGTAGTGAGCCGATTCTTCGCATAGCTCATAGATGCCGGGGGTGAGGCACCATCAAGCGGTTGAGAGCGAATCACGCACACGATCGGAGGGATGGGACAATAGTCGGGTTTTGTTCTAATTTCTCCCAGCATCCATCATGCACCAATGGATGGTTGCTAACATAGTTGGTGGAGATCTGATGGCGGAAAAAAATTCTTACTTTGATGAAGATTTCCTAGATGGTTTTTAGGTGATCCGATGGCTGATCAAGTGATCCAACAACCCAATTTCAACTAATTGAAAGATCCAATGGTTAGAATTCACCAGGCACAAACAATTCAAGCCAAACTTGAATTGGGCTTCGAAAATAGCTATGAAAAGCTCTAATTGTTCTCTATTTAGGGCCTATTACACTAGAAAAAGAGAGAGCCTCTGTGGGGGAAATTAGCCTCTCAAAATCTCTTCTCTCTCCTTCTTTCTCTCTTCTCTTCTCTTCTCCTCCTTTCTTCTTTCTTTTTTTTCTTTTCTTTTCTTTTATCCAGGAGATTCCAATAAACTGGAAGCTGGCAAGATCAAATCTATGTATGGCTAGAGATTTCATGTCCAGAGGAGTAAGGAGAGTCCTTCGATCATGAGAGTTTATAATTTAAATCCTATTTTTTTATTAGATAATAAAATTACTTCATCTTTTACATGCCTTTCTTATTTATACTTTAATGTTGAATTTCTTACAAGTTATAACTAAAGAAATAGATCATGATCATGGAAAGATATGGTCTGTGCTCAAGTTAGGATAAATTATAAGATTTATATTTTAATATTTAATATCTTATAATTTATACCTAAAAAAATAGATCGTGATCATAGATGACATGGTCTATACTTAGATTAGAATGAATTGTAAGAATTAATCAAATCTATGTTTATGTTCTTTGATCGCATGATCTAAATAGTCTACATCTTTGAGATGATCATGATTGTGTTAAATATGGTCCATGCTCAGTAGAATAGATTATGCTAGAATCAGATCAAGAAAACATATATCTCATAAGATTGTATGTAAATAATAGAAAGAATGCATGAATCAATTATAAACTTGAATATTGAAAAATAGAACTGAAACCCTAGACAACTTCTTTTCTTATTCTTAATTAATTCTTAAATCCTAATTAATCAATTAATTATCTTATTTATTTTAATTTGCTAAATTTAAATTATTTTTTTTAATTTACTACTTTAAATTTTTACTTTAAAAATTAATTTAAAATTTTATTTTTTAATTAAAATTGAATGCAACTCAACCTTCAGCCCTTGAGGAAATCAACACCCGACTCACCACTATCCTAAATATTAAAATTGGATCTAATTTTTATTTGATGCTGTCACGATAAGCAATCAGATATCCAATAAATTGAGCTCTAGGAGATCTAGATTCTAACTTACCCACCTGTTATCTTTTAACAAGGGCTGGACAATTCTAAATCTTAAGATGACTCAAACTTGGCTTCTTACCATGCCATATCTCATATGGTGTAGTAGAAATAATTTTAGAAGAAACCCTATTTAATTAGTACATAAATTACTGTTAGCAGACTATATCTCTAAAAAAATTTAGGAAGGTCTGTGAAGCTCACTATAGACCGAACCATATCTAATAAAGTCCAATTTTTTCATTCTAAAACCCCAATAAGTTAAGGCATTCTAAGCGAAGAACACTGTGAGATTATGCCATTCTCGTTGAGATAGTCCAAAAATTTTTGACTAGGATATTTGCCTCATCGATTTGATCGAAGAACCTTAATGAGCTTTTCAATTTATTTTTCCACTTCATGTCTTAATTTTTTAAATCTTTCAAAGACTTCAGACTTGTGTTGCTTAGGTACACATACACATACCGAGAAAAACTATTGGCAAAGATAATGAAGTAGATAAAACCACCTCTGGCCGGTATATCAAATGAGCCACAGACATCTATATGTACTAGGGCAAATAACTCTATGGACCTTTTTCCATGTCCTATAAAGGGTAGTTTAGTTATTTTGCCTTGAAGGTATGACTCCTAAATCGGATATAACTTGAAAGTCAATGGACCCATTAGTCCATATTTTTTTAATTTATTAATCTTATCTTCTGATATATGACCTAGCCTGAGGTGCCACAAGTAGTTCTCATTTAAACTATCTCTAGGTTACTTAGATCCTATGGTATTCACACTATACTCGATATTATTAATAGATACATCTACATGTAACTGATAGAGATTGTTTGTTAAGAACCCACTTATAATTTTATTTCTTTCATAAAGAATAATATAGTGGTCCTTAAAGAAACTAATTACATAGTCTTCCTATGCTAGATAGGAGATAGAAATCAAATTTCTGCTCATAGTAGGTACATAAAAATAGTCTCTTAATATTAAGAGGCTCCCAGATGATAGTCGCAGAGGGTAGAGTAGCAACTCTTGCTCCATTTTCAATATGTAGGATCATCTCACCATCCCTCGACCTCCTGCTATCCTCCAGTCTCTACAAAGAAGTGCACAAAAGAGCACTAGATCTAGAGTCAAGCATCCAACTGAATGCAGAAGAAATCATTAGATTTGTCTCAATGATGAGCATACCTTCAGAAGGTCCACCTTCCCTCTTATTCTTCAGGCTGGCCAAGAAAGCAGGGCAATTTCACTTTCAATGGCTGTCAGAGTTACTGTGGAAATACTTTCCTTTCTCCATGGCCTTCTTCTTTGGTTCACCCTTCTTCTCCTTCTTCTTCCCCTCCATCTTTTGCTTCTTTGTAGACTTCTTCTTTCTAGAGGACTTTCTCTTGAAAGAAGTCAGCTCCACAGTAAGAACTAAGCCTCTTAAACTCTTCAAGGTCCTTTTAGTAGTCACCAGCATGTTCATCAATTCAGCCAAGGTGCACTAGATCTTATCCATATGGAAGTTTACTATAAATTGCCCATATGAATCAATCAAGGACTAGAAGATCAAATCAACCTGTAGATCCTTATCCATCAACATTCCAAGCTTTTTAAGCTCCTCTAAGTTCTTAATCATCGACAAGCAATAATCATGGATCGACTGCCCATCACGCATATGCATCTTGAAGAGTCTCTTGGACACTTCATAATGTGCTACATGACTCTGGTCACCATACAACTCTTGTAGGTGAGCCAATATTTGGCTGGCTGTCTTCATATCTTAGTTTTGGCACTACAATTCATCAAACATCGAGACCAACATGTAGCACCTGACCTTATTGTCATCGTCCAACCACTTCTCATGAGATGCTTTCTGATCGATAGTCAGACGGGCTAAAAGAGGGGGAAGGTCCTGGTCCAAGACATAGGTCAGCTTCTTGAAACTTAAAATGATTTTCAAGTTTCAGAGCTAATCCTTAAAATTTGGTCTGGTCAATCATTGGGTCTCTAAGATTCTGGCTAGGAGTTTGGATGCAGACATTTTTCTATAGAGAGTTAAAGTTTCTAGTTAGATTTATAATTGACTTCATTAATTTATTTAGAGATTTTATTTTTAAATAAATTTTGGGCTTCCATTATTTTTCTGGATCCTTACACTTTCTTAGTAGAGATGCAAAAATCTCCATAATCAAAGATTCTTAGTGGGTGGTGCAGTCCCATCGATTGGCTCACCACCTCACCTAATTGTTGTTGGTGATGAGTCATTCGATGTCATCCTTACACTTTCTTAGCAGAGATGCAAAAATCTCCATAATCAAAGATTCTTAGTGGGTAGTGCAGTCCCATCAATTGGCTCACCATCTCATCTAATTGTTGTTGGTGATGAGTCATTCGATGAGTGGATAGCTCTCATCCAATGTTTTTCTAAACATGCTGCACCCAACTTGATCTCTAATCCATGAAGCTCATCGTGCTCGAAATATTGCTTCATTCTTTACTTAAGTCAGACCCACCATTTGCATAAACAAGATTCATGATTGGGATCCTCACGATATCCAAAATATTGAGTCCAATCAATCCTCCAATCCATAGCATCCCATCCTAATAACTATAGTTGCGTCTTCGCGGTGAAATTGAACCACTGTATCCAATCGAGAACAATCAACCCCAGGAAGGGCTCATACAACTACAATGGTGGAAGACCAACTAACTTAATATTTTCTTAGAAAGATTTCAATTTAGGTCTCTTTATTCCTTAATTAGTTATAATGGTTATGACTAACCAAGTGGCATGGGTTAGCTTAAATCATTGGCAACTCAATGAAGAACTAGGTCGATCCAATTGGCTAGATAAGTAAGATTGGTTGGGGAGATATGCCATTAACTTGTCATGGATATATCCAGATCGAGTAGCTCCTAATTAATGTCCACCGATTGTATTTGCTGGACTTACCTTAGATATCGATTTATCGAATCAGAACTAATCGGGTTCATCTACAATCTAGGCTCAAACTATGGAGCCAAATTAGCTCTTGAGGTGATCGACCACATATGACTATGAATTGATCTTGACCAAACTTACAACTATTGGGCTGGTCAGTCTAAGCACTCTTGATTCCACCTAACCAACTCTTAATTCGGTTTGATCAACTACTCAAGTTAGACCTAATCGAGCTACCCATACCCTGAACGCATGTTTTATGAAGGTGTCTTAGATCTGAAAATTCTTAATTTTTAGATCTAATTAGTTTCATAACTTAATTCTTAATTAAGTGTAATATGATTCAAAAATAAAATATGTAACTAGATTCTAGGATTTTTGAATCTAGGGTTTAATAGAAAATTAAGTTTTCTTTTTCTAATTGAGGACAGACATGCAGTACCCCTACACGCCATAAGAGTACCCCATCGAATGGAAAGCGAGGGCCTTTAAACCCTTCTTACTCTTATGATTGGACGACCAAGAGGAAAGCCTCAATCAGAAAAAAATTCTACTACTACTTGAACTAGATGTAGCATATATCACATATAAGACTACAGATCTATTCTACACATGCTTTGCATACATCTCATGTATCAATTTAAAAAATTACATCCCATGTATTAGATCTAATTAAATCTCATGTAAAATCAAAAAAAATATATGATCTCATCAAAATTAAATTTTAGATCTAATCTAATCTAGATCTAGAACCAAAATCATAGCTCTGATACCAGCTGAAGGAATTATAGGATCGGCCTGATCGGATCAAGTCATGCAGCAGAGTTTAAAAATTTTTAAGCAATGATCTAATCAAGTCTGAGAGTTTTTAGATCTGATTAGATAGATCCAAAATAAAAATATAAAAATTTGGTATCAAATACCACCAGTTGCAAGCGAACCATTCATTTGCAGCAATGATATAAATGCTGTCCGAGATTTTGGCTTGAGCCGTGCATGTACCTAGCCTCTACCAGCATCAAATCAAATTAGATCTAAAAGTTTTTTCTTTCTAGATCTGATTTAAGAAAATTAGATTCTAGAACTCCTTATCGTGCCTTCAATCCGATCTCCAATCGACACATGATCGAGAACTAGTTGATGCGGTCTTGCAGTGGTAGCATTTCAATGCTTGGAATGCTGATCTGCCCAACACTTGGGCATGGAAAAGAGGGAGAAGAGGAGGGAGAGGAGGTATGGAGGAGAGGGACAAGGTCTGGGCATGGAGAAGAGAATTGCCAAACCCTTTTGGCCAGGTCCCTATTTATAGACAAAATAGGGTACCTAAGAGTCCTAGGGCTTTAAGCAATTGACTTGGTCAATTTGCTTAAAGTAGAAGGACTCTCCCTTATTCTCAGATAAACACTTGAATTAATACATTTAGAACACTCTAAACATCATTATTTAAGTTTTATTTGTTTGAATTTGATACTTTCTAATCTATTTTGTAGGTTAATAGAAGATTGGGTTCAATTAGACTCAATTGGACCTATTCTGGCTTGAACCTAAGTGCATCCAATAGTCAGAGAGGAGATCCAAGGGTTCACATCAAGTGGAGATCTAGGTGCCCAAGATAAAGATCCAGGGTAAAAAGAAATCAATGGTTGAGAGAAATCAAAGAAGATCTTAAGGTTATCAATCGTTGGAATACTCTTACGTAGATTCAAGATGAAATCAAGGGTTACTAATCATCAAAGCAATTATCCAAAGGCTCTCATTGATGGTGCCAAGAGGGAAACATAAATGGTAGAAAATCATGAAGATACAAAGGTGTGAACACTGCTTAAACATCAAGGGTCAAGATTAAAAGATCATCTTTCTCATGGATTATAGTGTGAACATAACTAATTAATCAATGGAGGAAAACCAACCAACCAAGCATCCAAGTGCACTCATTGGAGGTGCCATAAGGAGTGCTTTTATGGAATATTTGATGAATAATTAGAGAAAAAATCAGATTGAGCAAAGGAGGAAAATCATTAGTGAAGCAAATATGAAAGTAGTTCCATATTCTAGTTTGGAATTACTCTCCATATTTGCAAAGTAATTCCATATTATAGTTTTAGGCTATAGCCTAGCAGTTTCAGCAATTCTCTTCCACCTTCCAACTTCTTCCAAACTCACTTATCTCAATCTATTCTCCACCAAATCTCCTCCTCTTATAGCTGAAGGTCTTCTCCAAGTCCAAGGAAAGGAATCTCTAGAGTTTAGGATGAAGATCTTGTTGAAGAATCTCCCAATGGCCGGTTTGACGTCCCATTCTCAGGATCCACTGTAACTTTATTTTGATAGTTTGATCTTGTTGATATATCTTTTGTATTTTTTTCTTTCATTATGCAATAAAGATTTGAATTTCTTGGATTATATCTATGCATCTTTATTTTCTTTGCCTATACTTTTAGTCTAAAATAGTCTATACTCTTGAGATGGGCCATGATCTCTAGGTATGGATCATGCTCTCTAAGATAGGCTATATTTTTATTGGTTAGATATCTAAGCAAAGGCAGATGAAAAAAGGATACAAACTATCTAACAAAGAACGGTAAGGTCCTGAGAGATCTATCTCCATATCCACAAGCAACTTTAAATTACTTTTCATTGTTTACTTACTTTCTAGTAATCTAAATAGTTCCTTGATTTTTATTTTGCTTTTAATTTAAGAACTAAAATTACTCAAACGTAACTACACGATCCCAATGGAAAAGATCTCAACTCATCCTGGCTATAGTAGTGAGTAGAGTTTATTTTTGACTGCCTATGATAGTGATCAAATTTTGATGTCGTTGCCAGGGATCGTGTTTTAGTTGCTTTGTATCTTAAAGTAAAAATAATAATAATAAAAATCAAAATTAAATTTTTATTTCATTACAAATTTGCTGCTATTAACTCTTTTTAAATTTTTGCCTTATATTGCTTTTCATATATGGTAGATTTATTACTTTCTAGCTAGATTATATTAGAAAAATTTTCTGCTTCCTATAGCCTACTGATTTACTACTTTTACAATGTAGAGTAATTTACTGCTCTAAAAATAGATTTGATTTCTTGCCTTATTTGTAGGTTACCTAGTTATCTTTTAATCTTAAGATAATTTATTTTCCATTTAGTTAGATTTTTGAATTTCTCAAATCTACTTAACTAATTTAGAATTTTTTTCTTATTTCTTCTTGTTTAAAAATAACATAACATAAAAAGAAAATAAAGACAATGCATAACACTTAATTAAAATAGAGAAACTAATTAAATCTTAAAAGCTTCTTACTTGTATTGGACATCCTTTGTTTTTGCATTGCATATTTTCATAAAATATCTTAAGGGCATAACCTATAAATAATATAAGGTGGGGATTTCATCATCCTTCCTTGACCCACAAACCACTATCTTGCATTTGCATTGATCTAAACCTTTAATTTAAAAGCAATTAGATATTGACCCCTAAGGATTTCGAGCTCAATAGGACCAGTGACCCTGAGAGTTAGATCGGGTTAGACTTGGTCATCTAGCTGGAGTCTAGGCAAGTGGTTTGTGGGATGACTAGATTCAAAGAAAGATGGTTTATAATTGATTCTGTTCACTAACCTAGCTAATTTAATTGATGTCTAAGGAAAGCAATGAAAGAACTCTCACCGACCTCACACTTACCTGACCAATTGGTTGGTCAAGCTCCGACTTGGAGGGCTTGAAAGCTAACTTGAAATAGTTAGGAGCTATCTAAAACTAGGGTAACCTTAGGATAGAGAGCCCACTATGTGCTAACTTGATTGCAATTAAAATCTAACCATAACTAATTCTTCTTTCTCTTCTTAGCTTTAGGACTCCTTAGTTCTCTTCTTTAAAATTATTTTCTCTCTTTCTTTCCCTCTTTTCCTCTTCTCTAAAAAAAAAAAAGTTAAAAATTAATTTTGAATTATAACTGTAAGGGTGTATGCTTGGTTGTAGATCACTACAACCTAAAATCCAATCTTTAGACCCTAAAATAGAATGAACCATCAGAGCTATCCAAGCTAGAATCATGGATTGCAATCATGAGACTAATCCACCACATCAATTGAGGAAATACTTCACTCCTTCATCATATATCTACTCTCCATGTATCCAAGGACCTTCTATAGAAATACCTCAATATGAGATTAAGTCTAGCGTCATTCAAATATTACCATCTTTCTATGGACTTAGTAATGAGGACCCGTACAAATATTTGGATTAATTTCTTGAGATATGTTCCACCATCAAAATTCAAAATCTCTTTGATGAGGCCCTTAGATTGAAATTAATTTTCTTTTCACTTAAAGAAAAGGCCAAATACTGATTACATTCATTAGATTCCATAATCATTTCAACCTGAAACCAATTATAAGGAGAATTTCTTAAGAAATATTTTTCAATTGAGAAAATAAATCAAATTAGAAAAGCCATAACTAGTTTTTCCTAATTAGAGGAAGAAATGTTCCACGAAACTTGAAAAGAGCTTAAAGACCTCATCCGCTAGTTTCCACACCATGCCAAACCCAAATGGCAACTGATCCAATGCTTTTATGATGGATTGTCAGAAAAGGATAGACAAATGATTGATTCTTCTTATGGTGGGATATTCATGCTTAAAAGCAAGCATGAGACTTGGCAGTTATTCAAGATCCTGAGCAAAAATTTCTTACATTACATGTCTGTCATGTCTAGAGAAGCTTCTAGGTTAGGATCCAAAATAGGTAAAATATATGATGTAAGTCAATCCGTAGACATCCACAGCAAGATGAATGCACTATCTCAGAAACTCGATCGACTACTGCAAGTTGGTCACACCACTTTTCCATCTGTATAGTCACAAAATGTCTATATATTCTACTCGAGTCTTATTTATACTATTGACGATTGCCTAGCAGCCCATCAGTTTTCTGAGCTTGTATAGGAGCAAGCCCACCAAGCCCAAACTCATACTATTCTTAGATCAGGAAATGACCCATACTCCAACATGTACAATCCATGCTGGAGGAATCATCCAAACTTCTCTTGGAAACCACAACCTATGGTTAACCCAGCTCCCCATAGATCTAATTGCCAAGGGATGCAGTTTAAGAACACATCATACCCTCAATATCAGGATGCCCCTCAACCTTCTCCTAGCAACTATAGTTTTAATTTTAAGAAGAAGGTTCTACAAGCTTTAGAAAGGATAGAAATCCACTCCCAGACTCTTCAATCTCACACACAGTCGATAGCAAAGCTAGAGACCCAAAATGGTCAATTAGCTACTATCTTCAACAAGAAAAAGGAGGAAAAAATATCCAGTCAACTAGAGATTAATCCTAGATGTCAATATAGGGTTGAGAATTTTAATGCCTAAGAAATTTTTTTCTAACAAGCCAAATCTATTATGATTCTTAGGAATGATAAGGTCATAGAACAACCTGATAAAATTGAAAAGATCAAAACCAATGAAAAGTTGACTAAGTCTGAACCAATCAAAGAGAAGGAGAACCTTAGGGCAAGGGATGAACCAATAACTTTAGCATCACCTCAATTATCCAAAGGTCCATTCTTGTGTACATTAGAATCTCCTATGCTATTTAACAAGAAGGATAAATTAGATGAAATATTAGAGCTATTTAAATAAGTTCAAATCAGTCCCCCCTTTCTTGATGTAATAAAATAGGTCCCAACCTATGCTAAGTTCTTGAAAGATTTGTACACATAAAAATGAAAATCTAGAACACAAATTCCAAAAAAAGTTCATCTTACCAAATGGGCTAGTTTATTCTTCCAACATGCTACCCCTCCTAAACTTAAGGATCCAGGTGCCCCTATCATCTCTTGTGTCATAGGGAACCTCCACATTAAGAAAGTTTTGTTAGATCTAGGGGCCAATGTGAATATTCTATCTAGTTAAATATACAACCTCTTTGGATTTGGAGAACTGAAACCCACTTCAGTAACCTTGCAGTTAGTTGATAGATCTATTAATGCACCACATAGGATAATCAAGGATGTTTTAGTCAAGGTAAAAGAATTTTACTTTTCAATTGACTTTTTGGTTTTGGAGATGGAGCATTCTGGCGATCCAAGGTAGATTCCCATAATTTTAGAATGATCCTTTCTAGCTACGACCAATGCATGTATTAATTATAGGATAGGAGTCAGGGATGTCTCATTTGCAAATAGAAAGTTGAGATTAAATGTATTTGAGGCTCCTCACAAATTACAAACGAATACTTATTTCGAAGTAGAGGTGATTGAAGAGACAATAGAAGAAACTACCCCTAAAAGTATTTCTCAGGATCCAGTGCATACACGTTGGAATTCTGTTAGAGTGGATGACTTTGAAGGGTATATAGAAGATCTGAACACATTATTAGAGCAACTAGATTTTAGTGCCACTCTTCCATTGGTTGAGAAATATGAGGCTTTACCTGAAATACCTATAACTTCTCCTTTAGAATCACCATCGATTCTAAAACTGAAACCACCTTTGATCAAATTTTAGTTCATAGGACCAAATTAGGTGCTCCTAGTAATCAATGCATCAAACTCAATGCATAACCTTAAAATGCAATTCAAGAACATTTTAGAAGAATATATAGGAGAGATTCTCAATGAACAAGGGACTGAGAAAGGGATTGCAAACCATCTTCCTAAAATTGATAATAAAAAAATAATAAAATTTATCAATAATGGGGTTGTAAGTTATTTTTTAAAATTTAGGGGTGAAAAATCACTAAAATTTTTCAATCCAGTGTTGGATCCTGGATAGGTGAGAGAGTCATTTGGTTTGACTGAAGACCTTAAACTTAGCACTTGTTGGGAGGTGACCCAATATTTTATCTTATTTAGTTTTTATTTTGTAGAAATTTAATAAGGATGACTAGTCAAGTTGCGGGGAGTACATCATTAACATCCTGCATGAATCTAATATAGTATAATGAAGGACTTGTAGACAACAAAAAATTAGATGGTATCCCTTCTTGATAAATATTTATTATTATTTTTCTCTTCTTCCATTGGAGATAATGAAAATTAAGTTAAGGGGAAGAATAACCAACTTAAGTTTAAGTAAGTCCTCAAGTATAATCAGAAATAATTAGATTGCTATACCCAAATTTTATCTCAATTTAGAGTTAATCAAGCATCCTAATCAATGAATGATTAATGATTTAGATAATTTTAGAGATACTAAGAGATAAATTATTAAGAAAATCTAATAAATGATAGAGTTTAGACTAGACCAAATTTTAGAGTAATTTTAGAGCCCTCATTCTATTGATGTTAATGAAGAATTTGCTTTATGGGTGTTGGGTGAAAAGGTCGAAGTATGCAAAAAATTTTCTTAGTATTTGTTGAAAAGAAAAATAGAAGGTTTAGCATTGTCTCATTGAGTAACCAGGTCCTTTCGCCTAGGTAAGCATTGTGGTTCGTGTCAAAAATGGGGATACAAAAAACTAGTTATAAGAATCATAACTTTTCTTGGACTCGAGTCAATAAGTCCAAGAGGTGTTTTACATCTAATGCCCTAAAACCAAATAGTTTGTAAGTCATTGGTTGAATGCTTGCTACAAGAGTCAGCAAGAAAGTACCAAAAAAAAAGTAGAGAATAAGGAAACTAAATTGCAAGAAGACAATAAACCCAACTCATATCAGGTTAGAGAACTTAAAGAATAAAGTTGAGAGTTGGCGAAAGATCTCTAAAATTTCTATGGCTAATACTCAACCACTAACTGGATCGAATTAATAATCCAATGACGTACCTCTTTAATAGTCTGGCCGAGTATCAGCTGCCTTTAAGAATGTCTAACCTAAATTTTAATTAAAATTGAGTTGGTGTTTATTTTGATTTTCCTATTTTACTCGAAGACAAGCAAAAGCTAAGTTAGGGGGTCTGATAAATACTTGAATTAATGCATTTAGAATACTCTAAACATCATTAACTAAGTTTTATTAGTTTGAATTTGATACTTCCTAATCTATTTTGTAGGTTAATAGAAGATTGGGTTCAATTAGACTCAATTGGGCCTAATCTAGCTTGAACCTAAGTACATCCAAGAGTCAAAGAGGAGATCCAAGGGTTCACATCAAAGGGCTACAACCAATGGTGGAGATCTAGGTGCCTAAGATAAAGATCCAGGGTAGAAAGAAAACAATAGTTGAGAGAAATCAAGGAAGATCTAAAGGTTATCAATCGTTGGAATACTCTCATGCTGATTCAAGATAAAATCAAGGGTTACTAACTACCAAAGCAAGCATCCAAAGGCTCTCATTGATGGTGCCAAGAGGGAAGCATAAATGGTAGAAAATCATGAAGATATCAAGGTATGGACACAGCTTAAACATCAAGGGTCAAGACTAAAAGATCATCTTTTTCATGGATTATGGTGTGAACACAACTAATTAATCAATGAAGGAAAACCAACCAACCAAGCATCCAAGAGCTCTTATTGGAGGTTTCAAAAGAAGTGCTTTTATGGAATATTTGATGAATAGTTAGAGAAAAAATCAGATTGAGAAAAGGAGGAAAATCATTAGTGAAGCAAATATGGAAAGTAATTAAGGGATGAACCAGTGGAGGAGATCTTTTGCCCTCAATCCTATGGCTATTATTTCTTGCATCCACACCCCTCAAAACCTTAGTCTCCACTCTATACAAACTCTCTTTTGGCTGGCCAAAAGAGAAGGAAGAAGCCTTCCCCACGTCCAAAATCCCCATAGCCTAGGTTCCATGCCACAATCATTCTACATGCTAACCCTATTTTCCCAGATTTTTAGTTGGCCATGGACACAAGCTTTTCACTAAAACTTTGCCATCCCAAATCTCCATTAGTCCCCAACAAACTATAAAAATTCTACATCCAAAAGCCTCCAAAAAGTCCTCCAAACCATTCTCCCTTTCTAACGCTATAGACTATAGCTGAAAAATTCCAGCAACCCTCTTCCACCTTCCAACTTCTTGCAAATCCACTTTCCTCATCCTATTCTCTACCAAATATCCTTCTCTTGTTGCTGAAGGTCTTCTCCAAGTCCAAAGAAAGAAATCTCCAGAGTTTAGGATGAAGATCATGGTGAAGAATCTCTCAATGGCCAGCTAGACGTCCCATTCTCAGGATCCACTATAACTTTTTTTCGATAGTTTGACCTTGTTAATATATCTTTTGTATTCTTTCTTTCATTATGCAATAAAGATCTGAATTTCTTAGTTTATATCTATGCATCTTTATTTTCTTTGCCTATATTTTCAATCTAAAATAGTCTATACTCTTGAGATAGGCCATGATCTACGAGTATGGATCATACTCTCTAAGATAAGCTATATCTTTATTGGTTAGATATCTAAGCAATGGTAGATAAAAGAAGGATACAAACTATCTAGCAAAGAGTAGTAAGATCCTGAGAGATCTATCTCCATATCCATAACCAACTTTTAATTACTTATCATTAATTACTTGCTTTCTAGTAATCTAAATAGTTCTTTGATTTTTATTTTTCTCTTAATTAAAGAACTAAAATGACTCAAATGTAACTATGCGATCCTAGTGGAAACAATCTCGACTCACTCTAACTATAGTAGTGAGTAGAGTTTATTTTTGCCCGCCCATGATAACGATCACTTTCCACGCCCCCTTCAGATTTTTGTGAGTATTTTGTCACACAAAATCCCTTGGAAATATGCACCAAACACTTATTTGGATAAGGGTATTAGTGCAAATGAATTTCTCTCCAGGAGTTTGAATTATTTCAAAATCATTTGACCCATTCAAACTAATTTAAATGGGTAACCTCCCAACTCCCTAATCCATAAGGGGTGCACGCCAGGATGGGGCATGCACCCTCTTTCTCTCCAAAAAAATAACTGGGGTGCGTGCCCCAAGAAAAACTCTAGGGGGTGCATGCCCCTAGTCTTTTCTTTCCTACAAAGATTAGGTCAAACGGGTTTGCCCTGGTCCTTTCCATCTGAGACTAGCACAAGGACTGATCTGACCTGAACAAGGTTTGATCTCATTAGGATAAGGTCCAGTCAAACCAGGACAAAGCCATATAGGATTCCTGGATGAGCCAAATCAAATTTGACTAAGTCTAGATCAACCACAAAGTCCATAGAAGATGAAAGTTAGGTCCAATCGTGTGCTAGCATGATTTTCTTGAACCTAATTGGATCTAATCAAAATAAATGGGATCATATGAGTCTAATTAATAACATTCAGACCCAAATCCTTATTTATATGATCCAGTTAGATTCAATTCTATATGATAATAAGATATATCGTGATCTCCATCATCCACATCATCGAAACATCTTTTGATAGATCAGAACTCTTTCTGATTTGTCCAATTAGAATAATTGATCATCGAGATAATTCTATTGATCCTAAAATCCACCAGTAACACCTAGCAGTATATGGTGGCAATCCATCAGAACTCAATATAAAATTCTCGGTGTAGCTAACTATATGATTGGGTTCTTTTATCATGAGCTCCGATAGGATCTAGGTCAAGATGAACTCATCAGACCCAATATCTACCATATGATTAAATCATTTGATTTGAGTCCGATATGAAATTCTAATAGAAACTTCTTTATATTATTTCACACTACCATGGCCATGGGCTTTAAGACTTGATCTCATAATCATCATAGAACTACTCCTCTATCGAGGTGATAGATCCCATTTTGGTACAATCCAATTCGTACAATGAACATATTATAACCAACATACACCTTAGGATTCCAAATGACTAGGAGACTGAGTTATCGTGTAGTCAAACTATCACAACCTCAAGATGAACTATCGATGTACCTCAGATCAAAGAATTAGACACACAACTGTAGCATTGAGCTAGTCAATGATGAGAAGGTAGACTCCCTTATGACTGCTTGAGGTGATCACGCTCAATACCCTTGCTCTTAATAAGTACCTGTACTTTCATTTTGGTGTCTCCATACTATAGATTCAAGACTCATCTATCCTAAGAAAATGATTGTATACCAATCTTTCAGATTGATTACTATCCTCATGATGATCCTACAATCAAAAGCAGTTGATGAGTTAACTATGACAACACATATCTTAAATTCTTAACTCTTAAGAATATGTATTATCATTCCTGTTTACCTAATGGATGTATCACAGACACTTAATATACAAATATGATAGAAAAAATAATTTTTTTATTAATTATAAGTTAAAATTATAAAAATGCTCTTAGAAAGTATTAATAAGTGTCAGCCCATTTGGTTTCTAGGGTACACATCTAATACAAACAACATATTAGAGACAATAAAATGTTGATAAAAATTACATCAATACAAAATAATATATGAAATATAAGACATATGAGTTTATTGAAAAATTATATATTATTATTCAATATCTGTATCTTCATCAGAATGATTATCGACATCTTCATCATCATAATCCATCAATGTATAATCTTTCTCATCATCATTTATGAAGTTATCATCGTTGTCATCATAATCCTTCGATATGTTCAGATTTAATTCACTAACATCAATATTATTGGATTGCACGTCATCCCTAATCAGAGGAGAAGTACTTCCAATATTGGCACTGTCCTATCCTAAGTCATCTGTATTCTATTCCTCTTGAAAGAATTTCTTATCTATTTCTATCTCAGAATGAACATGGGTCATAAACACCCCTTGGTGCAATTCTTTGTACAATATGCTATTCACCCTTATACTCATATCTCTTAGGTATAATACCTGCTTTGCCTGACTAGCGAGTATGAAAGGATTGGATTATAATACCTGCTTTGCCTGACTAGTGAGCATGAAAGGATTGGATTGGTACTATGTTCTTGCAAAGTCAATGCTTGTGAAGTATGCATTTTTATGAATACCCATCCTATTATTGTTGATATCCCACCATTGGCATTTAAACAGGTAAATAAATCATTTTAACCCATATCTTAATTATATAATATCCATTAGGATACCATAATATTCAATCTCAATAGCTCCATCGATTCTCAATTTCAAAATTCTACTATTTTGAGTCTGCCATTGTATATCAAGCTCTTTTGTATGAAATCTTATACCACCAACAACACATGAGCTATAACATGAAACCCTAAGATCAAGGTGGCATGCCAAATCATATAATTTCTTGATTGCATGATCTTCTTTATTATGATGCATTAACAGTATCTACAACAACATATATAGAAGTTATGATAAATCATCTCTATGTATATTACATGTAATAAAAAATTGAATAAACTGCTGAAGGAATCTCTGTTGCTAGGCTACAGGATTGATCTGATTTGATCTGATCTGAAGCAATATTTAAAATAAAAAATTTTTATAATTTGATTAGATCTGAAAGTTCTTAGATCTAATTAAATTGATGTAAATATAAAAATTAAAATTAAAATTAGATCAGTAATATCTCATATTACCTGATCAGGTAAATAGTTTATGCTACAGTGATGATCTGAAGCTTCGAGGTTCAAACTTGAGCCGTGCATGCATCCGGCCTCTATCAATATCCACTCAGATTAGATCTAGATGTCCTCTTCTTCTGAATCTAATTTCAAAATATCAGATCTGATGTCTTCCTTGTTTGCCTTCGATCAAATCTTCGACAGCAATGCAATCATCTCATGAATTAGATCTTCTAGACTCGATCTTTGTGTAGCATGACTTCAACCTTTGAAATCTGATTTGCCCAACACCTTGGATGTGAAGGATAGGGAGGGGATTAGGAATAGATGGCATAGAGATGGAGAGAGGGGCAGCATCTTGGCATGGGCTATGGAATGATCAAATGGCTTTGATCTAGGTCCCTTTTATAAACCACATGAAATCCTAGAGTCCTAAAGCCTTAAGCAACTAATTTGCTTAAAGCAAAAAGACTCCACCCTTAATCCCACACCACATATGAGTTTTTCTCTAATTTTAATTACACAAAATTAGAAAAAAATGGGTGGCATCTCTTCTAGGAAAAAGATATGCACCAGGGATAATTTCTCCAAGGAGTTTGAACCATTCAAACTACCTCCATGCTTATCCGCTAAGGGTGCATGCCAAAGGGGGGCATGTGCCCTTTATTTCTTTGTGAAATTACTTGGGGGCATTCACCCTCAGATAATCTCTAGGGGGCGCATGCCTCCTCCCTTAATTCCTACAAAGACTAGTTCAAAATGGCCTTTTCCTAATTTCATCTCATTATTTTAGGACAAGCCATAATCTCATCAGGACAAGCCCTATTCTGACCAAGACAAGTCCTATTCTAACTATGATAACATCCAATCAGACTAGGATAAACCCATACAGGGTTCTTGGATGAGCCAAATCAAATTTGATTGAGTCCAGGTCAACCAGGAAGTCAATAGAAAAAAATGTTAGGCTCAATCCTATGCTAGCTTGATTTTTTTGAACCTAATTGGATCTAATCTAAATCAATCGAACTAGGTTAGCCCAATTGATGATATCCAAACCCAAATCCTTATTTATGTGATCTAGTTAGGTTCAGTTCTATATGATAATGGGATATGTCATGATCTCCATCATCGAAATATCTTTCAATGGATTAGAACTCTTCTAATTCATCCAATTAGAATTATTGATCATCAAGACAATTCTAATTGGTCCCAAAATCTACTAGTGACACCTAGTAGTATGTGGTGACAATCCATCAGAACCAAAAGCAAACCTCTCAGTGCAGCTACCTATGTAATTGGGTTCTTTTATTATGTGCCCCGACAGGATCTAGGTCAAGGTAAACTCGTCAGACCCTACACTTGTCATATGAATAAATTATTTGATTCGAGTCTGATGTAAAATCCTAATAGAAAATTCTTTTATATTATTTCACACTGCCATGGCCATGGGCTTAAGGGCTCGATCTTATGATCATCATAGGACTACTCCTCTACCAAGATTGATAAGTCTCTTATTGGTGCAATCCAATTCCTACAATGAACATGCTATAGCCAACATACACCTTAGGATTCCGAATGGCCAGGATATCGAGTTATGGTGTAGTCAAACTATAATACACTCAAGATGAACTATCGATGCACCTCAGATTAAAGAACCAAATACACAACTGCAGCATCGAGCTAGTCATCGACGAGAAGGTAGACTTTCTTATAACTGCTCAAGGTGGTCATGCTTAGTGCCCTTATTCTTAACAAGTATCTGTACTCTCACTCTAGTATCTTTACACTATAAACTCAAGACTCATCTATCTTAAGAAAGTGATCATACATAGATCTTCCAGATCAATCACTATCCTCATAATGATCCTATGATTAGAAGCAATTTATAAGTTAATTATGATAACATATGCCTTAAATTCTTAATTTTTGAGAATATGTGTTATCATACCCAATAACTCAATGGATGTATCGCAGATACTTTAAATACACAATATGATAGAAAATAATCTTTTTATTAATTTTAAGTTAAAATTATAAACATGCAATTAGAAAGTATTTTATAAGTGTTAGCCAATTTGGCTTTTATGGTATACTTCTAACAAACTCCCACTTGATCTAAAGTTAATTAGCTACAAATCTAAGTTCCATCTTCTAAAGGTGGGCTTCGATCTTCTACTGGCCTAAAGACTTCATTAGTGGGTTAGCCGTATTGTCTACGGTGTTGACTCTCTTGACCTCGATGTATCCTTTCTCAAAAAAATCGCAGATGAGGTAGAACCATCGCTTGATGTGCTTGGACTTTTACTGAGACCTCGACTTCTTTACTAGGACTATGGCATCGTTATTGTCACAGTATAAAGATATGGCATCTAATAACATCACTCCAAGCTCTATGATGAACATTTTGAACTAGAATGCTTCTTCGTAGCTTCTAAGGTAGCGATGTATTCAGCTTCTATGGTAGTGTCTGCTATCATGGTCTACTTGAAACTCTTCCAGCTTACAGCACCATCATTGCATATGAATAGACTATCAGATGTCGATGTTTAATCATCTATATTAGACATAAAGTTTGAGTATGTATACCTCTGAACTTGGAGTTCTCTAGTATCAAAGACGAGAAATATATCCTTAGTCCTTCTTAAGTACTTAAAGATACATTTTGTAGAAGTCCAGTGCTCTTCACTTGGATTTGATTGATACCTGCTTGTGACACTCACAGCATGGACGATATCAGATCGTGTACATAACATGACATACATGAGGCTTCCTATTGCCAAAGCATAAGAAATCTTGCTCATGCGTTCGATCTCCTTAGGTGTGTTGGGGCACATCTTTTTGGAGAAATGAATGCCATGTCTGAAGGGCACTAGTCCTATATTAGAGTTTTTCATACTGAACCTCTTCGGTACCTTTTCTATGTACATCTTTTATGAGAGATCCAGCATCCTTTTTGGTCTATCCCTATAGACCTTAGTCCCCAAAATAAAGGATGCTGCTCCTAGGTCTTTCATAGAAAACTCTTTAGACAACCACACTTTGATCGAGGTCAATATGGGAATGTCATTCCTAATTAAAGGATGTCATCCACGTATAATACGAGAAAGACAATAGTACTTCCACTGATCTTCTTGAACACATAGGGTTCCTTCTCATTCTTGATGAAATCAAATGATTTGATTACATCATTGAAATAAACATTCCAGCTCTAAGATGCTTGCCAGAGTCCATAGATGGATCTTTGCAGCTTGTAGACCTTGTGACCACCATCATCAGATGTAAAACCAAGGGACTGTTCCATATAAGTATCTTCAACAAGATATCCATTTAGGAATGCCATTTTCATGTCCATTTGTCATATTTCATAATCAAAATATATCGCAATCACAAGCAACATGTAGATGGATTTAAGCATGGTCACTAGCGAGAAGGTATCCTAATAGTCAATGCCTTCGTGTTGACTATACCCTTTCGCCATTAGCCTAGTCTTGAATGTCTCCATATTTTCATCTACACCAATCTTTTTTTTGAAGATTTATTTACATCTAATAGGTACTATACCTTCAGATAGATCTACCAAGGTCTAAACTTGTTCAAGCACATTGAGTCAATCTCTGACTTCATTGAAGGCTTTGACTCATGTCGAAGGAAGTCTGAGTTTGACTGGGATGATTGCTTCTATTCCGAAAGCCAAAGCAAATGGAGTCTCTCTAATTGGTAACCTTTGAGTGGTTCTATAAGCCTAAAGCATATGATAAAGTTCATCCACCCATGTTCCTTTTGCCTTTTCAAGCCTTACTTTTATTTCTTGTAGCAGAGTCCTGTTAGTTACTTTGGCTTCATCATTTACTTGAGGATGAGCCATAGATGTAAAATAATAAGAGATATTTAGATCTTCATAGAACTCAGCAAATTTTGCCTCTATAAATTGACATCTATTATCGATGATTAAAGTTTAAGGTAGGCCGAACCTGCAAACTATCAACTTTCAGATGAAGTCCTGTATTTTAACTTCAGCAATCTTTGCTAAAGATTTGGCCTCAATCCACTTAGCGAAGTAGTTCACTACCACCAAAGTAGACTCCAAAAATCTAAAAATAGTATTTCAGTAGGAAACCCAGTTCCAAACACATCCGAGATCAGTTTCTGACCATCCGATCATGATCGGCTCACACCTAGGCCATCGGATTGCACAAAAACATCTCAAATCAAGTTTGATCAAGCCCAGATTCTTTCTTGACTGCCTGATCATGATCGATTCACTCCTGAGCCATTGGATTGCATAAAATGGCAAGAAACCTTAGGAAAATGCTTGCTGGTCCACCATGGACTACGTGAAACCAATGAGAAATGGCTCCTGGTCCATGCTATATGCATGGACCGCATGAGGGGCTGGAGCATCCACTAGGGCCACACACATATGTGCACGCCTGGGCTGGGGTGCCTATGTGGCCTACTCACACCCTCGCACGCCTGGGCTAGGGTACCCACTAGGCCCGCATGCATCCACGTGTGCCTGGACCGAGGTGCCCGCATGGCTCGTGCGCACTCGTGCGTACCTAGGCTTGGGCACCTACGCGCACATGCTTACACACCTGGGCCGGCCCAGTGCATGGCTAGCCTAGTGCACCACGTGCTGCCACCCTGGCCCATGTCATCGCTGGCCTGCATCGACTCGTGGGCCATGCCACCTCGCTTCGACCTTTCTTCGCATGTAAATTTTTCATCTAGATACCGTTTGGACTATTTTTTTATCTCATTAGATTCCATTCGTCATCTTGAACCTCATTTTGGATTTATTATAGACCGAATCTTGAGGCATTTCCTCGATAATTTCTATCTCAACTTGATGTTCGGCCTCCACCTATCTCTGAGAGCCTATGATCCATCTTAGCCCCATGTCCTAGGGTACGCCTTCTATCTCATGGATGGACAAATATGAGAGTTAAGCTAGGCCGCTTGATCGCACCTTTGTCAATGGCTGTGATCTTCTTGATCTGAGACCTACTCGGGATAGCCTCTATGGCAATAGAAACTTTACTTTGCGATGTCGCCTCTCATCCTCCCGAGTCTTCCATCTCATGCCCGATCCACCTCCATCTGGAGCTCCATCTTGCACTGGACTTCCTACCTTAAGGTAGTATTCTTCATACTTTCTTTCTTTAATCACCACCCTACTGCCATGCATAACTTTTAGAATTTCTCCATCAGCTTTTCATCTAAAGTCGATCGAATTCAGTGTGCTCAGTGAGATTAGATTCTTCTTAAAGCTGGGTATGTATCAGATGTTACCCAACTTCTTCACCATTCCACCATAGAGCGTCATGCTGACTATCCCACTGCCCTTAATCTCACAACTCGATCTATCCGATAGGAACATCAGTGCCCTCACTGGTCTCTAGAGAGTTAAATAGCTTCTCTCTATAGCATACATAATGGGAACAAGTAGAATCTATAATCCACTAGGAGAAAAAAGTAGATACCTTATTAGCTACCAGAAGGACATCGCACTACTTTCTGTATCGCTATTGGCCATTGCCACAACAGCCTGTATCCGATCTTTAAGTTGTGGACAATCTCTAACATGATGCCCCAACTCATCACATCGATAGTATCTGATCTTGCTTTGGTCCCTTGTCCTAGACCTGGACTGCCTACCTTGCAATCTTCTACCACTCTGTCTAGTGTTACCTACACCTTCAGAAAATGTCAAAGCTGAGCTACCACCATCTAAGCTCAAAGCTAGGTTCTTTCTTCTAAGAACTTCATTCTGGAGAATCATCATAGTGACCTCGTCGATCTTGATTATACTCTTTTCCACTAGAAGGATAGTCACCAAGGACTTATACAAAAAAAAATATGATGCTAGCAAGACCAATACCCTGATCTTCTCCTCAACCTTCTTACTTACATTGAAAAGATCAATGAGAATTTTCTAAAAGTGGCTAAGATACTCCTACATACTCTAGCCCTCAGTTATTCGCAATTGGTAAAACTGTCGCCAAAGAAAGAAGGTGTTGGTGAGGAACTTCGTCATGTACAACTCCTCAAGCTTCGACTACATCACCGTTAAAAAGGTCTTGCCATGTACATGGATCATCATCTCATGTGTTATGTATATGCAGATGGTACTCACCATCTACATCTATAGCTATTCCCAGGTCCTCTTCTCTATGGTGTCCGACTTCTTTTCATTCAAGAGAGCATCGATCAATCCATGTTAAATGAGCATATCCTTTACCCTTGCTTGCCAGAGAAAGAAATTGCTCTTTCCATCAAACCAACTGATCTCTATCTTGATTGAGCTTGTCTTCTCCATCTTTTTTGATCTCGATCAATATCATCACGATCTAGGCAACCAGGTACACTAGTATCACCTTGCTCTAATACTAATTATTAGGACATCAACTCACTCTGATATTAATTATCATGAAAGTCTGATCAGGACACCACCATCTCAAGACTTTCTCAATACTACTTGCATTGCACTCAATTACATGTGGATACTATAAGAGAAAGAAAGAATAATAAAAGATAAGAGATAGTACATAATAAAGTATGTGGATTTGATCAAGGTCTACCTCCACGGGGCGTGTAAATTTTACTATGAGAGAAAAAAAATTAAATAAATATAAGAGAAACTTACCACTCAATACTTGTACAAAAGTTTCTCAATAAGAAGCTTCAAAACTCTCATAAAAGTTCTCTGAAATCTCTTAAGAAATCTTTTAGCACCTCCAAGATATTACCGGCTCTTTGATGTAATAAACAGTTTATCAATCAGAGTTATATAGATTTCAATAATCCAAAAATAATATTTCAGTAGGAAATCTAGTCTCAAACATATCCGAGATTAGTTTTTGACTGTCCGATCATGACCAGCTCACACTTGCACTGTCAGATCATGCAAAAACATCTCAGATCAAGCCTGGTCAAGCTTAAATTCTTTTTTGACCATCTGATCATGATCGGCTCACTCCTGAACCATCAGATCATGCAAAATGGCAAGAAATCTTAGGGAAATGCCCATTGGTCCACCATGGACCGCATGAAACCATTGGGAAATGGCTCTCGGTCCATGCTATGCACATGGACCATGTAAGGGGCTAGAGCACCTACCTGTACGTGTCTACACTTGCTTGGTTTGGGCACCTACTGGGCCCATGCACATTTGGGTCGAGATGCTCGTGCAGCCCGCATGCACCCATGCATGCTTGGGCCGGAGTGCCCACGCGCACCTATGTGTCCGTGCTTATGTGCCTAGGCCAACCTAGCATATGGCTGGCCTAACGCACCATGCACTACTAGCCTAGCCTACACTGTTGTCAACCTACACTGACCTATGGGCCCCTTCAACGGCCCGTGGGCCATGCCACCTTGCTCCAACTTTCTTTCGCATGTAGCTTTTCTGTCTGGACTCCGTTTGGACTGTTCTTAGTCTTGTTGGATTTTGTTCGTCATTCTGGATCTTGTTCTAGGTCTATTGTGGACTGAATCTTAAGGTAACACCTTTAACCTAGTCTCTATTTGCAGAAGAGAGGGGTGCATGCCACCTAGATTATCTCTAGGGGCATGCGCCATCTCATTTCTTAGAGAGAGAAGGAAGCACACGCCCCTCTTATTCCCTCTTGGCATGCGCCACTTACGGATAAGGAGGAGTTTTGTTTTAGTTTAAAACTTGGATGGATATTGTTTGAATAAGTCAAAGTTGTTTGATTTTTATTCGGATAAAATGATACGTGCCCTAGGTAATTTTGTTTGACAAAATAATATAGAAGAGAGGAGGGGGTGCCGAATCTCTTCTAGAAGTTTTTTTGCTTTAAGTCTTTGACTTGGTCAATGACTTAAAACCCAAGAACTACTAGTTTCCTATTTCTATAAATAGGAAATCCACCAACCAGTTTGGAACACAGTTTTAGAAACTACAAGGTCCCTGCCAAATCTCTTCCATGCCTCCTCCCTCTCCTCTCCACTTCCTCTCTCTCTCTCATGCCCAAATGTGTTGGGCTGATTTTGTTTAAGGCATTCAAAGAGTTGGATGCTATCTGTGTAAGAGGAATAATAATCGTGCGCTGATCGAGTTGTTGTCGATAATCAGATCAAAGGTAGATCCAGGAGATAAAGATCCAACTTGCTAAAAGCGGATCAAAGCCAGAGAAAACATCCAACTTTGAGCCCTAATGGATACCTATAGAGATCGAGCATATGCATAGCTCATCAGTGGATCTCGATCTAATTTTTGATCATTAGATTATAGAGATCATCTACCCACACTAAAGTGATGTGATCATACTTGAATGCATGTTTATATGTCTATTATTAGTAATTAGATCTATGAACAAATAGCTAGATTGGATTCAAAAGTTTTAAATTCCACTACATCTGAACCAATCCAATCCGGCTAGGTGATTCGTTCCTTCACTTCAATTATATATATAACTTATTTATATAATTTTACTTAAATTTAGTCAAGTGAGCTTAAATAAGCTAAAAATATCTCACTCATCCTCTCAGCTTGCTCGTTGTTTGGTTGTAAGGTTAAAATATATATTACCATAATAGATATAACTTGTTTATATATTTTCACTTGAATTTGATTAAGTGAGCTTAAACAAGCTAAAAATATCTCACTCACCCTCTCAGCTTTCTCGTTGTTTGACATACCTTGATTTTAATGTTGGTAAGTTATGGGGTCCATTTATTTTGTCATTTCATAACATTTTATCTTTTCTGGAAATCTCTATACCTGTTAAACAAATAGGAGATATAATGCTTTACCTCCTCCAAAATTTAGAAAAAAATCTTTAAAAAATATAGAAAAATTGAGCATGACACATTATAAAAGGTCACGTATAATAACCCACATCCAGTGTGACACTTTTAACCTAAATGATCATCTCAATTAGAAGTACTATGTGGGTCAATCTTCAAACTCTTATCTCAAGCTCAAATACTATATGTGATTACCTAGCAGATGACATCAATGAATATGGGAGACAAAACTCTACCCTCTCCAAAATTTAGAAAAGGATATTATAAAATTATATAAAAATTAAGCATGCCATGTCATGAATGGCCATGTATAAAATTCCAGTTCTAATGTAACACTTTTAACACAAGAGGCCATCTTAATTAGAACTACTACTTGGGTTAGTCTTCTAGATATATGAATCCAACTCCCATCTCAACCTTCAACTTTGTATGTGATTACTTGGCTAGCAGCATCAACACGTGTTAATTAATGCCTTTGCATGATATAGTGATAGCTTGAGATCACAAACCTTTTAGCCAATTATTAATTGGCAATCAAGGAGTCCCAATCCTTCAATTCAAGTCCAAACCCTCACCTAAGGTCCATTACTGGTGCCTTTCTATCTCTTAGGTCCCATAAAATTCCTCCACTAATAATCCTAGATCTTGTCTACCCTCAATTTGAAGAAAATTCTAGGATTTGCATGCATCTATTTCGAAACTTTTTCAAAATAAAATATAGCAGAAGCAATAAATTAATCAAATTAATATATAAAATATGTAACTAACTCTTAGATCTAGGATCTTATGACATGATTCATACAAATAATAAATCTAAAAATTAAATATTAAACAAGGATGAAAGGTATTGATCATATCAATACCAATCAACTTCTAGATTTAATATAGACAGTAAAAGAGAGCACATTCTTTTACCTTTTCGCGGCTCGAGAACTCTACTTGCTAATTTGAGGCTGAGGTTGTTGCTTTGAGTTGCATAGATGTCCGGCCTCTACGGATAGTCCACACAAAGCTTCGAACTGATCAGAAGTCCAATAGTTGGAAATCAATGTAGTGTGTAGCACTTTGCTGATTCTTCTTCGATGGTTGATCTCAAACATTCTTCGAATTTCTTGAACCTTCCAAGAATCAAAGACTGAAAGGATGATTAGATAGAGATCTTCTTCCTCACAAAACACTCAAAACAAAGTGGAAAAAGACAATCTGAAACCCAACAGAAGAATCCCTTCTTCTTTTTTCTTTTCTCTCACCAAGACACAATGTTGTGTCCTAAATAAACCCAATGCCCAAGAGGTGTTTATGCCTCAATTTCCACTACTCAAGATGTTATCCCATGAACTAACTCTCATCAAAATTTCATGCCAAGAGCCCTTATAAATAGGGAGAAATGGAAGAGTCCTAGTCTAGGTCAAATACCTAGCTAGGAAAGTTTCCATTGTAAGAAACATTGGGGCACCCAAAAGTTGGGTGCCTCCTAATTTTCTTAAGGCATGGGATTCCTGGAAAGAGTGCACAGAATATTCCTTTTTCTAATAAAAAAAATCAAATTAAATCTGATTAAAATAGGCACCATCACTGGATAGAGTTTGGAGAATCAAAAACTCTATCAAATAGAATCCTAGATTAAAACAACTTGCTTGTTTTGACCTAGTCAAGATTTATTTCCAAACCAACTCTAATGGGGCATGTGTGGGGCCTCTTAGGATGTGATAAACATCATGCAAAAGTCAGAAAATAAGGGGCATGGGTGTGGGGTGAGTATGTGCCAAGGAAGAGAAAGAGTCCCAGTCCAACTGAGCTCTATAGTTTTCTTTGGTCAAACCAAGATTTCAAATCCAATTAAATTAGAATTGGTGCAATCCAATTAAAGATAATCTTAGCCTAAATAAGAGCCCAATTAAATCAGATTAAATTATATTTAATTTTAATTTAAATTTTAATTAAATTAAAAATTAGGTGCATACAAGTCCTAATTGAATAGAAAATTATTTTTTCTTGCAATTGACTTATCCCATAAATAAATTAGACTTGACCTAATCAAGTCCAAACCAAATCTAATTGAATCTTATTCAATTAAAATCAATCTCAGTCCTCATGCTCAATCAGATTAAGCCAATTAGCAATATGATTGATAATTAATCCTTCTGCAACACTTGCACTAAGTCAAACATCAATTGCCTTGACTGTTTGATCCTAAAATGATTCTTAACTATTGATCAACTATCTAATCAAATTAAAATCTCTAATGTATATCATCCCATAGGTTCAAACCTAAGCCAATAGCATAGGAATAAATTTCTATACCAATCCAAGTGACTATCTAATAATGGTATCCGATGGCTGGATAGGTTGAATGTATAAAGAATATTCTAGAACCCATGTGGATATGTATTAATCCTATAATTGATTCTGATGATTATAAAATATTGAGTGATTATGGAACTAATCACATATTCATAAGTGAATATAGGATTTTCTAGATGTTTAAAATAAAGAAATTATTCATAAAAGAATCTTTTCAAAAGAATGATAATTAATGATCAAATAGAGCTTAAACAAAAAGTTTTTGAAAGCCTTAATAGTGAAAAAGACCATAGAAATCAAGATAAAAGAAGTCCTCAAAAGTTCAAGATAAAAAGCCCTTCAAATAGAAAGATATGCAGAATTTTTCAGGGGGCTATCATTTTGAGTCGACTCGAGGTGGATTCCAAGTCGACTCGAGTTGAAATAGGAAGAAAGAAAATCTGGCAGATAAAAGTTTCACCCGACATGCTCTCAAGTCAACTCATGATTAAGCACGAGTCGACTCGAGTGAATAGTGGTAGAAAAATAATTTTTTAAAGTAGAAAAATATATCAGATCGAGCAAAGGATCGGGTCAACTCGAGTTCCTCGAGTTGAGGTCTCAGAAAAATAGAGATAGTATGATTTTTGGGACAAAGTCTATGGATGGACTCACAGGACGGTCGTGTCGACTTGAGTAGACTAACAAGTTGATTCGAACTCCAATGGCTAGTTCTACAGAATTTTAGAAGTATGCAGAATTATTTTTAATGACTAGTTTTTGCTTTCTAATAGCTAGAAACGGCTAGTTTGGCTTCTGAAAAAGGATTTAAAAGCTTCCAAACTTGATGATAAGAAAATAGAAGATGATTAAAAAGAGAAATACATCAGTTTATGTGAGGATCATTGAATACAATTTTTTTTTTAAAAAAGAGAAGATTATGAACATATTTTAGCAAGCTTTGAAGTGCAATCTATTCCAACATTTTTCACATCCTCTCAAGCATCATTTGAAGAGAAGTCAAGCCTCAAAGAGCAATCCTACATCTTGTACTTTGGGATTCAAAGAGTTCATCTTTTATATTTTTACTTTCTTCTAAAATTTCATACTTGTATTCTTATTTTTTTTATAATTTTTTTGGGAAAAAAAAACTTAGGATGAAGGCTCGTCTAAGCCAAGAATTGAATATTGTGTTAGGTTTTGGTTGGTGATCCAAAAAACCAATTGAGTTGATAGTGAGCCCGAAAAGCTATCGGTATAAGATTATGGTTGGTGATCCTAAAAAACTAATTGGGTTTGTTTGTGATTCTAGTTAAAATAAACATACTATAGTCAAGAGATTATAGTAGAATTCTTAAGAAACTCTTGGAGAGTGGATGTAGGTACAAGGGTGCACCAAGCCACTATAAATTATTTGATGTTTGTGTTATGCCTTTTTTCTCTTATCTTGCATACTTTCAACATTTACTTAGCTTGATTTAATTCTTATATGGCCCTAATTATGTCTTGATTTTGTTGTTGCTTATATTATATATATCTCATATACATAATTTAGCTTAAATAGATGCACATACTTACTTAAAATTTGATTTATCTTAATTTTTTTTTTAAACAACCCAATTCATCCCCCCTCTTGTATTGCTACATTTCTAGGCAACAAGTGGTATCAAAGCAGATGCTCTAATTTTCTTTGTTGACCTAACGATCTTGAGCTAAAGATCTTGGCAATCCAAAATAAAATTTATGTTTAGTGAAGGATATTCTATAGATAGACCCCCACTATTAAATGGATCAAATTATATATATATTGAAAAGCTAGAATGAAAATCTTCATACAATCACATGATTATAATTTATGAAAGATTATAATCAATGGTCCATACACACCCAATGCATTGATAGGTGATGAAGAAATAATCCAACTAAATGATAAAGCTTTAAATATGCTTTATTGTTCATTAGATATAAATGAGTTCAAACTAATTTCTTCTTATATTTCAGCAAAATAAGTTTGGGATAAATTGGAAATGACTTATAGGAGAACAAATCAAAATGAGGAATCAAGCTCTCAAGAAGAAAAAGAAGCTCATCCTAACATATGCCTCATGGCTCATGAGGATGAAAAGAAGAAGAAGAAGAAGAAGCAAAGAAAAAAGAAAATAAAAGTTAAGAGAGAGCAAACCAAAGAAATGAGAAATAAGAAAGGAAAAAAAAGTACTATAAATCTTTGCCTTATATCCAATAAAGATGAGGTAAACTTTGAAAATCCTTTTCAATTTATATTTGATGAATTATATGAAGTCTTTAATGATTTAATAGATGAATTTAAAAAATTTATGCTAAAAAATAAAGAGTTCAAAAAGTCTAATTGATAAGCACTTGATATATTATAATAAGAAGTACTAAATATTGTTGCATTGTATGTTTATTAGTTGAATTCGATGCTTTTTAATCTCTTTTATAGATAATTAAGAGATTGGGCTCATACAAGCTAATCCAGACTCAAATTAGCTCAAAATCAAAGTAAAAATCAGATATCTAATGGGCTAAGAGCAGACAACTTAAGGGGTTCAGTCACGATCAATGGCTAGGAAGCAATTCATTAAAGATCCAAGGGCGAAGAAGAAAGATAGTTGTTTTAAGGATTTGGATTGAAAATGATTGAATCAAAGACCCCACATGTGCCACCCCAAACTGATTAAGCATGGATCATAAGAAAGAAGAAAATGCCAAAGAGAGAAATAAGTTACATGCTATTCCGTGCTTACCATATTTTCTACGCCCTAATTAGAAGTCCACACCAAATCAAAGATTTCTCTTGCACACTTCATCTCATCCATCCATTCCTATCATAGCAATAGTCCCATATTGCTTAACCAACAAATCCTCCTACCTTCTAGCATCTGTAAAAAGCCTCTAAGGCTTCAACCAAAAGCAAGCCCTTCCATCCATCTCCATCTAGCCCTAGCCTTCACACCTCCTCTCTCTCTCCACTTAAGTCTCCACTTTTCTTTCTTTCTTCTTCTTCCTCCATAAAACTCTCTTCTTCCTCTTTTCTTTCTATGGCTTAGAAGCAAAAGGATGGCAATGATGGACGACATCCTTTCTATGTGTGGTTAGGCTCCATCATCTTAGGAGGGAAGATGAATATTGTAAATAGATGATTTGATATTGATCTACTTTATGCATCTCTTTTTCATTATTAATAAAATTTTTAATTTATTTAGAAATTAAAAGTGCACTATTTTCTTTGCTCTTATTTATAAAAATCTAGATTTTGAACAATCTATGCTCTAAGAGACGTATCGTGATTTGAGGATATGGTGCATACTTAGATAAAAGATAAATTGTATCAGAAATAATAGATCCTCTCTTTTTACTTGTGAGATTTAGTTAGATAGCTTATACTCTAAGGGACTGACCATGATTTGAGGATACGATCCATGCTTAGAAAGAAGATAAGCTATATCAATTAAAATCACAAATAGCGGTGCTGCAGCAAGAAATAGACATGACATCTATTTTACAAGGGGATTCGATCTTCTGAGGCTTCTTTTCTATATTGTACTCATTAAGTTTTCTTTAAATATTATTTTATCAATTAGATTAGTTCTCCAACTCTTAAAAACAACTAAGCCTTCTTTTATTTTTTTTTAAAACAACTGCCATAGATTTCTGAGGACTCGATTCGATTCATCCCGTTCTACGGAATAGTAGTCGGTTAACTTTTATCTTTGATCGCTCCCACGATAAGAGCGCATCAAATTTTGGCATCATTGCTAGAAATATTGGCATGATTGATTTAAAAAAAATTTAAAAAATATTTTTTTACTTTATTTTACGATCTTCTCCCTTCTTAATTCTAATATTTACTTCTTATCATTGCAAGTCTAAAAAAAAAAGAGAAAAGAAGAAAATATATTTTACTACTTTTTAGGTCTTTATTTATGTATGTATTTTTTTCTTTCTACTTTAGATTGCTTTACTATCTTTCTAGTAAAATAATTTTTTGCCCTTTATATAGATTTAATTTTCTACCTATTTTAGACCTTCTTTTTATTTACTTCCTTTTTAATACATTCTCTAGATATAAGAATATATTTCTGCCTTTTAATTTACTGCTCTTAAAGTAGATTTGAGTCCTTGCTTTATTTGTAGGTTATCTAGTTGCCTTTTTAATCTTTGCATAATTTACTTCTTATTTAGTTAGATTCTATAAATCTCTTCACACCTAATTAACTTAATTTAAAACTTACCTCTTGTCCTTTCTTGCTTAACGATAACATAAAATAAAAAGAAAACAAAATACCATAAAATATTTAACTAAAATAGAGAAACTAATTAAACTTTAAAAGATTCTTACTTGTATTGGACATTCTCTTGTTTTGAATCTCATTTCCATAATTAACCTTAAAGGCATTAACCCATTAATTAGATAAGGTGGGGATTTGATCATCCTTCCTTAGCCCAAAAATCACATCCATCATTCTACATTAAACCAAGCCTTAATTTTAAAATTAATTAGATATTAGCCTTAGGAATTTTGAGCTCAATAGGACAAGAAAGCCCTAGAGTTGGATCGGGTTTGGATTGATTAATTGCTCGGTGTCTAAGACAAGTAGTTTAGGAAAATGGTTTTCAATTGATTCCATTGTCTGATCTGTTCAACTCAGTTGGTGTCTAAGAAAAGCAATAAGCAGGGAACCTCCCATAACTTACACTTATCTGACCGAGTTAGTTAGTCAGTTTTGGACTTAGAGTATTCAAAGATGGTCTTGAAAGTTAGGAGCTATCTAGATCTAGGTTAACTCTAGGATAGAGAGTCCTTGCTTGTCTAACTTGATTGCAATTAACATCCAAACATTAACTTTTTATTTTTTTTACTCTTCTCTTTCATCTCTAGATTTAGGACTCTATAGGACTCACCTCTAGAACTCTTTACATATCTATCTCTCCTTCCTCTTCTCTCTTCTTCAATAAAAAAATAAAATAAAATAAAATTTTGTAAAATTGCAACTTGAAAAAGAAAATTTGGTCGACTTGTGAGAATTGAATCAAACCCCATTTCAAGTCAAGAAATTATCGAGACCATCATGGGTGAACCTAACCAAGAACCTAAATTTCTTAAAGACCTATGCTACCCTGTAAGCTTTGCCCAACCATCCTGTATAAGACTCCCCAAGATTATAGTTGGTAATTTTGAAATTAAATCTCAAATAATTAACATACTCTCCAAATTCATCAGAATTGAAGATGCCTACATTTTCATTAGAGAATTTGAGGAAGTTTGTAAAACCATGAGAATGCACCAAATGTCACAAGAAGCTATAAAACTTAGGCTGATCAATTTTGCACTTAAGGACAATGCAGAGAAATGGTTATATAGCCTACCCAACCAGTCAATCACAATATGAAAAGGCTTCGTAAAGATGTTCTTAAGAAAACTTTTTCCCATCACACGACAGCCAAGTTTAGAAATGAGATTAACCAGTTCTACCAACTGAGGGAAAAGTCTTTTTGGAAGTGCCTAGACCGATTTAAAAACATCCTAAGCCAATATCCACATCATGGTATAGAGATTTGGAGGTTGTGCCAAATTGTCTATGAAGGTCTAGACCCAAATTCTAGAACAATGTTGGAATTAATGTGCCAGGACCAATTTATGTATAAGGAACCTGGCAAGGCATGGCAATTTCTACAAGATCTTATAGAAAAAAGTCTGCAATGGGAGTTGACTAGGGAAATCAAAAAACCCACACCAACAAGAGATGGGATATACCAAGTTCAAACATCCCTAGCTACGGAGGCTAGATTTGCGACCTTGACCCATAGGATTGAAGCCATAGAACTTCAAAGACACCCCCAAGCAAACCAAATATCTATACCTGTGTGCAATGGATGCGGTGCACCAGACCACATCTTGGAAGAATGTCCTTCACTAGGAGACCCAGTCAAAAATGGGCTTGCATAAGTAAATGCAGCCTATCAAAGGCCTATAAATGATCCTTACGTACCAACATATAACTCGAGATGGAGAAACCATCCAAATTTTTCATGATCACAAGATTCCAATTCAAGCAATCATGTCCTAAATTAGCCTTATCTAAGGACCAACCAAGCACCAGCCAACCCACTAGGATTTGGTCAAGAGAAAAGGTTTAACACTTTAGAAAAAGGGTTGGAAGTCTTGCTCAAATCAACTTTTGAAACTACATCTACACTAAACAATTTTATGTAGACCATGGGCCAATTATTAAATGCAAATACCCAAGCAATTGCTCATCTAGAAATGCAGCTAGGTCAGTTAGCTATCACAGTTAGTGAAAGAGAAAAGGATAGATTACCAAGTCAACCCAAGGCTAACCCTAGGAACCAAAACAACCAACTATCCTAACAAGGACCCCAAATCAATCAACTTAATGCCATTCACATACTAAGATCTGAAAAATAAATAGATAACCACATGAGCACACCTAAAATGGAAGAAAAAATAGAGGATTCACTATCTGAACCACTGTCTGACCAGGGCTAACTTGAAAAATCCAAGACATCAGAACCTGATGCAGCACCAAATTCAATAGCAGAGCCCTTACCAGGAGTTGATGGACCAACTACTAAGGTTGTAGCCACCCTTCCCTAACAGACTTAGGCCTAACCAAATCTCAACCTAATTAGATATGATCTTGGAGGTCTTCAAGTAAGTTAAGGTGAATATTTTCTTACTAGACATGATCCAACAAGTCCTTGCTTATACTAAAATTTTTAAGGATCTATGTACCAAGAAAAAGACCACCAATATGCCTAAGAGAGCCTTTTTAGTAGCTAGTGTAAGTTCATACTTGTCAAACCACATACCAATAAAGTACAAAGACCTAGGGTCCCCCACCATCTCATGCATTATGGGAGATGTTAGAAAATGTGTCCTAAAGTCAATCATCTAAGTGGCAGATGATTGAAATTAGTATATGAATTATCTAATAATAATAGTTATTTGACTGATTCATCATAAAAGTTCTATCTTCTTTAAATAAACTTCTAAATAATGATAAAGTTCTTAGAACCACAATCAATTAATAAAGAAGAATTTATCAGATGGTTCTTAAATTATTCACGATCAAATGATAAGTTATTAACAAGGATGATAACTTATCGAGTGTAGGTCACTGTATGCCATATACGTTGGTTGTCCTCATAACCAAGTGGTATAGAGACACTAGTATGGCATCTAGGAGAGATGTAGGAGTACATCTGCATTGAACGTGATCAATGTAGCACACTACTATCAAGAGTAGCTAGCTAAGGTCAATGGATATAAGTGTCCCTCTAACCTAAGATCATCATGATGACTTGCAAGCAACTCACTATATTTTGGTGCCAGACTATCATATTTCTAATATAGGTTCGAAAAATTTTTGGGTATAGTTAAGTATTTATGAAGTCGATATGTGAGTCAAGATGAGATTGACCACTCTTGATTAGCTTTAGGAAGAAAATGTCTTGTTGTGTTTCAATTTAGTAAAACCTAGGCCTGGATAATTCTCGTGAGATGTCACGGGATTTGTAAAATTTTGAGACACAATAAAGATGAATTGTACGAGTGTTTGATAGGATACTCAAAGTCATCTTGAGTATTATTGGTCATAGGATTGAATTATATGATAACCATGAGCCAGGGTTCTAAGAATATTTCTTTGCATATATTCGACCTATCCAGACGTCGAAAACCATTGCTATATGGTAACTTCGATCGATACAAAAATTAGTTCCTGTGCTACCGACTTAGGTTCAAACCTATGGGGTCACATATATTAGAGCTTGTAACTTGATCAGATGGTTAATCAATAATTGAGAATCATTTCAAGATCAAACATTCAATGTGATTGATGTTTGACCAAATGCAAGTGTAGCAGGAGGATCGATTAGCAATTAAATTGCTAATTGGCTCAATTTGATTAAGCAATCGAACTTAGATCAAGTCTAATTAAATTAAATTTAATTAAAATTAATTTAAATTTAATTAGATTAAGTTTAATTAATTTATTGGATAAGCCAATTGTAAGAAAGAATAATTTTTTATTTGATTAGGACTTGGGTGCACCTAATTGACTTAGGATTTAAATTAAATTTAAATCTTGATTTAATCTAATTTAATTGGGACCCTAGTTAGATTAGGATCACCTTTAATTAGGTTGCATTTAATTTAATTTAAATATAATTTAAATTAGGTTCAAACCTATTTTGACCTAGTCAAATAGGAGGAGTCCCAGTTGGACTGGGACTCTCTCTCTTTCCCTTACGCTTAAGAAAGCTCACGCCCCACAATTATATTTCTGATGTTTACATACATTCCCACACCTAAATAGAGTCTCCACGCCCACATATCAGATTTTTTTGGGATTTTGTTATGACTTGGCCAAAACATGGAAGAAGTTGGGATTTGTTTCCTACTTGGAAGAATCCCTTTTGACCAAATCTCTTCCTTCTTATTTTGGATTCCTCTCCCACATCCACCAGCCCTTTTGTGCACCATATTATCTTTCTTTTGTGCATGACAATTTTTGGTTACACACCAAAAATTAAGAGAGGGGCGTCCAAGAGTTGGACGCCCCATGAGACTCCTTCTAAGACTAGGACTTTGACCTAGTCTTGGTCTTAAAATGAGGCACCTCCTTTCAAATGGTTAGAGGCTGTGATAAATCCCAAAAAAATCATAAAAAATTATAGAAAAAGGAGGAGAAAGCATGGGGTGGTTTGTGGTGCCAAGATTCTTAGAAAAGAGCCTTCAACTAAGACATCAAAGGTTGATGTCTTGAAGAGACATTGTAAGAGAAGATTGTCTTCTCTTTATTTTTCTTTTATGTATTTTTTCTCTTATTTATTCTTTATAATTTTTATGTGATAAAAATCTAAGAGAGAGAGGAATAGGGTGTGGGGATAAGTGCTCCAAGTTGTTGGGGCATGATGTTCTTTTTGGATATGATTTGATCATGTCCTGATGAGAGAAGGAGAAGAGAAGAAAGATCTTCTCTTAGGATTTCTTGGAGAATCCTTCTTCTCTAATTTTTATAAAAATTTTATACGAATAAAATAAAAAATCTTAGATCTGAAAACTTAAAGAAAATTCTAGAGGAGAAGGTCTCCTCTTATCCTAGTATAGAGATGTTTTCAGGATATCAACCGTTGATGTCCTGAATAAGAAGATTTATCTTCTCTTAGAATTTATTTTTTTTTATTTTATTTTTTAATTTATGAAAGATCTAAGGTTTAGATTTTTCTCTTATTCCTCCTCATATTTTTTATTTCTTACAGTATCCAAGAGATCCGAAGAACATGTATTTGATTGACCATCAGGAGGGATCCACGAGAAACTAGTACTTCGAGTGGATCTTCATTCGACAAACCTCCGATTCGTATTGCAGATTCATGTGAATCACCTATAGATATCGGACATGTGTTCAGCTCTAAAAGCAATAACAAAAATTAACCACAAAGTTCTCAACCCGTGTGACGGTAAGAGATCTGATCTCTTGGTAACCTAGATATGATCTAAGGTTAGATCTAGAATTATTCTAGATCTAGGTATTGATATGATCAATACCACTTATGATTAATTTAATTTTAGATTTATATTTATATCATAACATGTTATAGATCCTTGATATAGAATTTTATAATTTGATTACATACTTTTATAGATTAAATAGTTTAATTTGCATCTTTTGCTGTGTATTATTTAAAAAATATTTTGAAATTCAAGCATGAAACCCTGCATTTTTTTCTTCAGTGGTATCAGAGCATCTTGGTTCTTTTATAACATGTTCATGTATGCTTAGAAATAAATTTAAAAATTAAAATTAATTAAAGATCGCACATACTACCATAAAGTTGTCCTATTGTAAGGTTAATCCCTTATAATGAAAAAGTTATCCTAGTATGTGCTGATCTGAACCTAAATCATGAATTATTTAGATTAGATCTAAAAAAATTTATGAATTAAGTTTTTAATTTAAATCTAAAATTAAATAGATATTGAATCTATTTTAAATTATTTAGATTAGATCTAAATAATATCAAAATTATAAATACTGCCATAAGGTTGTCCTGCTATAAGGTTTATCCCTTATAGTGGAAAGGCTATCCTAGTATGTGCTATCTGAGAAATCTGAATGATAAATATGTTAGATGAGATCTAAAATAATTTATAATTTATTTTTATATTTTAATTTTAATTTTAAATGATTTATGATCTAATCCATATGATATGTTTTATATTTTGATCTAGATCCTCTTATTGTATATGTTGATATGTAATTTTTATTTTGAATCTAGAATGTATATGTATGACATATTTATTTTATAAAATTTAAATTAAAAAATTACTTTCTACAAAATCTTAGATTCAAAATTCTAGGATATGATCAAAATATTAAAATAAATTAGACCTAAAATCATCATTTGAATTTGATTCAAAGTAAATTATTTATAATTTGAAAAATATTTTAAATAATGAAATCAAAAAATTAATTTTGAGGTTCCATAAATTTAAACCCATAAGTCTTAAACTTAATTCAGAATTAAGTGATTATTTAGGATCTAGGTTTGTGATTTAAAGATCCTAAGATAATTTCATAAAATATGGGTTAAGGGATTATGGGTTAGCTTGATCAGGTCATTCACTGGGCTAGACCAAGGGTTAGATTAAATATGGACTAAGTTAAGAAATTGATCAAATCTAATTAATAGTTAATTAGAATTAGGTCATTTCTTTTTTATAGATCAATTCAATAGTTGTAGTTGATCAAAGTCTATACATCTAACAAATGGATACTGATCATGGCTCAGTGGTCGAACCCAACTCTTTAAGCAGACCAAATCAAAAATGACAAACCAATTGGTATCTAAGGTAAGTCTGGCATTCCAAATCAGTGATTTTTAATTAGCAACCCGCTTACCTGGCCATTTCTGATGGTGTCTAAGGCAAGCCTTGGCAGAGCCTCCCACCAATCTCACTTACCTGGTCGACGTGGTTAATCAGGTCTTGATTAGGTTGCTCATTGATTTGAGCTAACCCATGTCACATAGAAAACCAGTGAGACTAATCTAGGTGCCTATGGACTGAAATTGATCCTAGTCTTCATCAATGACTTGTGAAGTCAATGGGAGGACTTGACTTGGTGAAGTCAGTGGGAGCAAACTGGTCCATGTCCTTTCTATTCTTAAATCACTAATAGTTTAAATCCTCTAAACTTATTAGGTCCATAAAATGACAAAGTTATAGGGATAACTGAGTTATAGCCTCCCATTAAGGTATTTGATAATGGTCCATTAACTCAATAATCATTGCAGGCCCAAAGGTCTGGTGCTTGTTGACTAATGAAATTATCATCCATCATATGACAACTTGGATGTGTCTCTCTAATGGTGGTTAAGTTGTCCAACCAAAGTTGGGCTTAATTATTCATTAGTTAGATGCACCAAGTATGGTAATGTTAATGGTTGGACCTAATCGGATCCTTACAGTGGAGGCTAAAGCTTACTGATTAGGTTTCTAAGGAAAAATTAAATTACTAAAAATTGTTTGGAAAAAAATTGGTTATGAACCTAACCTTAGATGTACATGGGTTAGCCAACTAAAGTTGGGCTCATGTGCAGTCTATGTGGATTCTAGTTCCTAGTAGGAAATTAAAGTAATTTCTCAAATTGGAGGTGGAAGCTATCAGTTCGAACAAAATAGTAAAAGAATCTTTAGACTAAAGTCTAAGTCTTTAGGCTTAACATAATTCATATACAATAGGTCATTATTCTCTATTCTCAAATTAAAGCTAAACCCTAATTGCTCCTATCATTGTTAGATAGTGATGACTTATGGGACCCAACTTCGATAATTAGTATCGAAACTTGAATTTGGTTCAGTAGTATGAATGGGTTCATATTAGAACTTCAAAGTTCAGTCAAAATAATTAGTCCAAGGTTAATCCAAATCAGGCATAGTGCTTCTAATGTTAGAAGTAGGATCATAGGAAGAAGATTTATCTTGCTTCCCTTAACCATAATAGGCTGAACAAGAGAAAGGAGCAAAAGTTGCTCACTAAGGATGTTATATGATAACACCTTAAAATTTTCTTGTATATAATTCTACTACATGGGTATTAGATGCCAGTAGTCTTATGCAATTTGTTGCAAAGACTACAAGTAAGTGGAATATTTGAAAATGGTGAGAAATACCTGAACATTGGGGATGGAAGTCTTGTTTCAATCCTAGCTTTAAGAATTGTCAAGCTTATTTTCAATAGATATCATTTTGAGTGATTGTCACTATTATCCATCATTTATGATAAATATGATCTCTGATGGTCTTTTGGTAGAATTCAAGAAATGGACATTATGTTAGATTTTGATTGGTGATCTAGAAAACCAACTAGATTGATAGTGAGCTTGAAAAACTATCAGTGTTAGGTTGTAGTTAGCGATCCTGAAAAATCAACTAGATTTGTTTGTGATCCTAGGTTAAAACAAACACACTATAGTCAAGAGATTATAGTGAAATTTCTAAGAAGCTCTTAGGGAGTGGATGTAAATGCGAGGGTGCACTGAACTATTATAAATTATTTAGTATTTGTGTTGTGCTTTCTCTCTCTTATCTTCCACGCTTTAAAATTTTATTTTGGTTGATTTAATTCTTGCATAGCCCTAATTATATCTTGATTCCATTGTTGCTTGCATTATATACATCTCATATACACAACTTGGCTTAAATAGAAGCATATACTTACTTAAAGTTTGATTTGTCTTGTTTTTTTTTTAAACAACCCAATTCACCCCCCCCCCCCCCCCCTCTCTTGCATTGCTACATTTCTAGGCAATAATATGGTGTTCGTATAATTTATCTCCTTGACCATAAATACTCATAAGATGACTTAGAGTTTAGTCAACCCTGAATAGGTCATCCACATTGTATTTCAAAATATCAAATCCATCACATGGATTATCCTGACCAAGATTTTGCTAAATTGAAATACAGTGATATATTATCTCTAAACTCTTAGAGCAATCAATCCCATCTTGATCACTCACCAACTTTACAAGTACTTGATTATGCCTAAAACTCTTTCATTACTAAATTAAAAATTTAGGTAGTCTGGCACCAGTGAGTTGCTAGTAAGTTATCATGATAATCTTAGGTCCAAGAGATACTTATACCCATATCCCATCAGAGCAATTTTTGATAGCAAAATGCTCTAGATTTGATCACGTTCAGTGATGATGTACACCTACATCTCACCTATTTGCCCACACTCCTTGGTTAAGAGGACAACCAACCTATATGGCACACAGTGACCTACACTTGATAAATGTTATCATCTTAGGTAACAACGTATTATTTGATCATGGATATTTTAAAGAAGTATTGGGGATAAATCTACACCTACCGAAGTTTGGCTAAGATTATGGCTAAATCAATTCCGTCTGGTTGTGGTTATAGAAACTGAACCTCAAATCCATAGAAATATTCAAGCTCTGAATCATTTCGAAATGGCCAACCTCCGATACAGTAGCCAAAGAATTTGATTGACCAAAAAGACCAATTTTAGATTCGACAAGACGTCGTAGATTCCTTCTCTAGGCAATCTTGAACAATCAATACCATCCTAGAGAATCGATCAAGTCTCCAGCACCTGCGCATCCCATTCGATCGATCTTCCTCCAACAGACAAACTTCTCTAGCAGTCGAGCTCCTTCCGAACTCCAACAGACGAACTCCTTCCAGATTTCTCTAACGACCGAACTCCTCTAGCAGCTGAGCTTGTTTCAGACTCCTCCAATAGTCAAACTCCTTCTGGATTCTCCCTAGTAGTTGGGTTCCTTCGTCAGACAAATTCTTCTTTGAGTTTCTCCTCTAGAAGAGCTGCACGTAGATCTCTCCAGCAGATCTACTTCCTAATTCTAGGAGAATCTCCTCTCCTACACAAATCCAGCCTCAGACATGACATGAACCGACCCACACTCGAACTACCTTAGAGGACTCTGAACTCCTCTAGAATTGATATAGCTTAAAGATCATCACCAATCGATGCCTACTCCTCCAAACTTTAACCATCAAATCTTAAGCGGACTAGGCACCTCGCGATAATAGATATTATCCTCCATAACAAACTCCATGTGGCCCTGAGCGGCCTACTACTCAATAGTTATGACTGTCGCTATTAGTTTGTTACAGGCTCCATCTATAGAAGAGATCCTCTAGATATATTTTTTCCAAGCTCTCTTCTCCTTCCCAAAATCCTATTGAATTCTTTCTCGAGCACTCCATTTTTGTTGACCAAAAGAGCTGACTTGATCGTTAGAGGATCTCATCGGAGCCACCTCCCCCCATGCTCTGGATAACACTTATTTTGCAGGTCACCGATGGTGATCTCTTCTTCTTCAACTTCGATGCTTCTCCAACGATGATCAGATTTTGCACCAACAGGATTGGCGCTAGAGGAAGGGCCTCTATTCCTGAGGTTTTCTTATTCTTAAAAAAGTGCTCAACAGCGATCTCTCTTCTTCCTCTCTAGAGTTTTTCTCAAAAAAAATACCTTCCAAGAAAGCTTCAATCCGACGGTCAACGACCTCTGCAGTCAGATCCCATCCAGATCTATCCGCTCCCACTTCAGCTCTGGCAACTCAAGCTCCACCTGCGGCAATGATGGATATAGAGTAGTTCAACTTGCTGGTCCAGTAGGTTTGCAGTCTCATGGAGTCAGTGCAGGCCATGCAGCGGCAGGCTCCAATGCTAATTCGATTGGAGCAGGCTTCTCTGGAGCCCCATGATCCAGTCTGAGGATGGTCGACTTGGGCTAGCCGATCGATGACCTCCAAAAAGAGGAAGTAGAGAGCCAAGAGCCCCAGCTATAATCATGACTCTACCCCTAGGGAAACTTTGCCCTCATTCAGTCAAAAGACCTTAGAAATCCATGATCGAGAGGATCTGGATCGAAAACTATAAGAGATGAACCGACGGATCTAAGAACTCCGCCATGCTCCCTCCTCTCATGGTAGTGATATCTGCACCGATCCTCCTTTCTCTCAGCGCATCATGCAGAAACCGATCCTACTGAACTTCAAGCTTCCTCAATTCAAGAGCTACGATGGGACCTCCAATCCGATTGATCATCTGAAGGTCTTTCGAATGATGATGTTGCTCCATGGCGCACCAGACGCCATTCTCTATCAAGCCTTCCCATCCACCCTGAAGGGAGCCACTAGAAATTGGTACTCGACCCTCAAGTCAAATACCATCTTCTCTTTTGATCAGATGAGTCATCAGTTTGTGGCTCATTTTGTTAGTAGTCGACATCCCAGGCGGGGCTCAAAATCCCTCATCAACATCAAGCAACAGGAAGAAGAATCCATCCGAGCTTTTGTTAATCGATTCAATGCTGCTGTGCTAGAGATCCGAAACCTAGACCAATCTGTTGTGATGGTCATGCTAAAGGACGACCTTCAGAAGAACAATCTATTGTTCTTTCTGAAAAAGAAGTATCCTAAAAATTTTGCTGATATACTAGCTCGGGCTGAAGGATATGCCCAAGCGAAAGAGGCCTTCAAGGCTAAGGACAATGAAGCCATTGGAGTGAATTGGCGAGCCGGGTAGGCTCGCTGAGGAAGAAAAGCCGAGTAAAGCTCGGGTGCACTCTCAAACTCCCTCTGAGCATAGGCGAGCCCGAACTCCTTCTCAGGCTCGAAAGTAGGGAAGCCCCGATAGAAGGGCACGGTGGGGTTTCCTCCTCCGAAGGTTTCATAATTATGCCTTTCTCAATGCTCTGAAAACATAAGTGCTGATGGAGATTAAGGAGCAGCTATCGAGGCTCGAAAGGATGTGCTCTCATCCTGACAGATGCAATCCAAATAAGTTCTACCTCTATCATCATGACCATGATCATGATATCGAAGAATGTATTTAGCTCCAAGATGAGATCGAGGAGCTCATCAGGTGAGAAAGATTCAATCGATTCCTACGGCATCGACCTAAAGGGAGGAAAGATCGACCAAGGGCATTACCATAATCAGAATCACAAAGGGAGGAGCAGCAGATAGATCAACCATCCCTTGGCTATTAGATATATGTGCCCTAGAAGCCAGAATTGGCTGACACTTGTAATACACTTCTAGGGGCAAAATTGTAATTTTGACTATAATTAATGAAATGGGTTATTTTCTATCACACATGTGTATTTAGTGTCTGTGATACATCCTTTGAGTTAATGGTAATGATAATTCATATTTTCAAGAGTTGAAAATTTAAGACATGAATAATCATTATTAACTCATAAACAGCTCCCGACCATAGGATCATCACGAGGATGGTGATTGATCCGGAAGGTTGGTGTACGATCGCTTCTCTTTAGTAGATGAGTCTTGAGTCTACGGTGTGGAGACACCGGAGCGAGAGTACAGATACTCGTTAGAGAACGAGGGCACTGAGCGTGACCACCTCGAGTAGTCATTAGGAAGTCTACCTTCTCGTCAATGACTGACTCGATGCTGTAGTAGTGTGTCTGGTTCTTTGACCTGAGATGCATCGGCAGTTCACCTTGAGGGTGTTATAGTTTGACTACACCATTACTCGGTCTCCTAGCCATATGGAACCCTGAGGTGTATGTTGGCTATGACATGTTCATTGTAGGAACTGGATTGCATCAAGATGGGATCTATCTACCTCGGTGGTAGAGGAGTAGCCCTATGATGATCATGAGAATCAAGTCCTGAAGCCCATGGCCATGGCAGAGTGAAATAATAGAAAGAGTTTCTATTTAGATTTTCACATTGGACTCGAATCGAATGATTACATCATATGACAGAGACTAGGGTTTGACGAGTTCACCTTAACCCTAATCTGATCGGGGCTCAAGATAGAAGAACTTAATCACACAGGTAGCTGCACCAAAGAGGTTCGCATTCAGCTCTGATGGGTTGCCACCATATACTGCTAGGTGTCACTGGTGGATTTTGGGAGCAATTAGAATGATTTAGATGATCGATCATTCTAGCTGTTCGAATCAGAAGAGTTCTGATCCATCGAAAGGAGTTTCGATGATGTCTATGATAGAGATCATGACATATCCCATTACCATACAGAACTGAACCTAACTGGGTCACACAAACAAGGGTTTGAATCTGGTGATCATCAATTGAACTGATCTAGTTCAATTGATCTGAATGAGATTCAATTAGGTTCAAGGAAATCGTGCTAGCACTCGATTGAACCTAACGTTCTTCTTTTACTATCATAAATAAGTTGTCCTGACTGAGCCAAAGGAGTTTGTGCTCAATCAGAGGCCTTCATATGGTCTGACTGGAGGTTGTCCAAGTCAGAATAGGTTGTCTTATTTGTAAGACATTACCTGCCATTTTTGGTCACCTGCCATTTCTTGTTCTTTGACTTTGGTCAAAAGTCTACCTTTGACTGGTCAAACGTTGACCATTGACCTTTGACTTTTGACCACATGTCATGCACCTATTGGAGAGCTGGTGGGGGCCTGTCCCCCTGCCAGAACCTGGCAAGGAGAAGGGCGCACGCCAAGGGTGGCGTGAGCCCAAGTAGGAGGCGCCTAGGAGTCCTTGTTGGACAAGGACTCCACCTCCCTTTTGGATTCCAATCAGAGTTCTACTAAGAATCCAGTTTGACTGGTCTTAGGCACCCTCTAAGGAGGAATCCAGGGGTCTCTATTCCAACCAATCAGATTTAGATCTGATTTCACAAAGGGTTGTGATTGGTTGAGAGGAAGAGGAGTTGGATCACAAGAGGTCTATAAATAAGACCCTGCGCCCAACCCTAATCCTAAGTCTAAGTGAATTCAATAGAGATTTCCCACGCCCCAAGGCTGCCTCTCCCCTCCTTCTCCATGCCATACTCTCTTCTCCCCTTGCTCTCCACGTCCAAAAGTGTTTTGGATTTAGGTTGGTGCGATTCAGATCAAGGAAAGGCGATCAAAAGCAAGAAGGCTGCGCTGCTGCAAAAGGACGACTGCAGATCTTCAAAAGAGTTTTGAAGATCCTCCAGATCAGATCCAGATCTGATTTTTGGAGGTGTGATAGAGAAGAAGAGGATCTCCAGATCCAACCCGAGTGGATACCAGTAGAGGCCAGGCGCTTGCGTGGCTAAGATCCAGAACCTTCCGCTGCAATCAGGATCATCTACAGGGTAATAGGATTACCCAAATCAGGTAAATTAAATTTGATTTAATTTATCTTATTTTATTTTATTTATTAAAATAATAAGAATCAGATCTGAAAATATATCAAGATCTGATTGAGATCAAGAGAAAATTTTTGAAATATATCTCTTGATCTGATCAGATCTGAACGAACCTGGACCGGGAAAATCAGGATTTCCCTTCAACTGGTATCAGAGCCATGGTTCTAAATTGTTTAGATCTGATTTTAATTTTATTTTAATTAAAAATAAAGTGATTTTCAGATGTCACATGAGATGTGATCAGATCTGAAATCAAAAAAATTAAAATTAAATGATTTGGATCTAAGACATAGAAGATATGCATGACTAGTTCTAGAATAGAATAGTTCTATAGAATAGTTTTGCATGTCTTTGATTTAATCTGATTAAATCATATTTTAGATCTTCTTATTTACTATTTTTGATATTATAAGTGTTATAATAACATCTAAATAAATAGCAAATAAAAATTATTTAATTTTAAATATCATATGAGATATGATTAGATGCATGTCTAGACTAGTTGTAGAATAGTTCTACATAATTGTCTAGATTAGAATTTATTTTGATTAGATCAATTTAAATCTAATTTTTTAGATTATTATGAGATAATTTAGATCTGAAAATATGCATGATTTGATACATGAGATGTATGCAAAATATGCCATGATTAGATCTAAATTTGTATATGAGATATATGATATAGATCTATATATAACTGTTTTGTAGTATTACATGTTCCTGATTAAGGCGTTCCTCTTGGCCGTCCGGTCATAAGAACGAAGAAGGGTTTAAAGGCCCTCTCTTCCCATTCGATGGGGTGTTCTTATGATGTGTAGGGGTGCTGCGTGTTCGTCCTTAATCAGAAACCCAAAACTTACTTTCTGCAAAACCCTAGATCCTGAAACCCTAGGATTTATTGTGCATATTTTGTTTATGAACCCAACTTAATTAAGAATTAAGTTTATGAAATATTAATTAGGTCTAAAATTGAGAATTTTCAGATCTAAGACATATTCATAATACTGGGTTCGGGCTTGGGTAGCTCAATTAGGTCTAAGCGGTTGATCAAACCGAATCAAGAGTTGGTTAGATGGGATCAACAATGCTTAAATTGACCAGCCTAATAGGATTAAGTCTGGGTCAAGATCGAGTCACGATCAAGCAAGACCTAATTAGGCTCAGAGGTTAGAGTCTGGATTGTAGGCTAACCCAATTGGTTCTGACTCAACAATTTGGTGTCTAAGGTAAGTTTGGCACAGACGACCGACTGGTTTTTAATTGGAAGCTACTCGACCTGAATGCGTTCTTGTGCGAGTTAACGGCATATTCCTTCCACCGGTCTCACTTACCTGGCCATATCTGTTGACACAGTTCTGATCTGAGGTGGTCAATAATCCGAGCTAACCCATGCCACTAGGTTAGTCATAATTGTTATGACTAAGCCAAGTCTAGTTTAATGAGACCTGAATCAATTCTTCCCTAAGAAAAGATTAAGTCTGAGGTCTTCCACCATTGTAGATGTGCGGGCCCTTCCCGGGGTTGATTGTTCTCGGCTGGATACAGTGGCTCAGTTGCACCGGGAAGACGCAACCATGTCTATTAGGCATTGGATGCTATGGGCTGGAGGATGAGTTGGGCTCAATATTCCGGATACGGTGAGAGACTCAATTAGGAACCCAGTCTATGCAAATGGTGGGTCTGACTTAACTAAGGAGTGGATCAATATTTCCGGATACGGTGAGATTCATGAATTAGAGACCAAGTTTGGGTGCACCATGATTAGAGAATCATTGAACAAGAGTTGTTCACTCATTGGCTAACCCATCACCAATAACTGTTAGGTGAGGTGATGAGTCAGTTGGTGAGACCGCACCACCCACTAGAAATCATTCAATCACGGAGATTTTTCGCATCTCTACAGAGGGAGTGTAGGGATCCGAGAAAATAGTGGGAGCTAATTTGTTTAAAAATAAAATCCCTAAATAAATTGGTCAAGTCAAAATTACAGTATCTAACTAGAATCTTTGACTCTCTACAGGAAAATGTCTGCGTCCAACCCATTGGCACGTATCCTGGACACACATAGACTGACTGGACCCAATTATAAAGATTGGCTCAGGAACTACAAAATTGTTTTGGGTTCCGAGAAGTTAACCCATGTTTTGGACCAGGACCCTCCCACCTTACCAGCCCGTCCATCCACTTGAACAGAGAGCGTCTCTGGAAAAATGGATTGACGAAGATAATAAGGCCAGATATTATATGTTGGGCTCGATGTCTGATGAGCTCCAGCGCCAACATGAAGATATCGGGACTGCTCGCCAAATGTTGGCTCACCTGCAGGAGATGTTTGGTGAACAGAGTCGCGCAGCCAAATATCAAGTCACGAAATGACTTTTTAAGGCTAAGATGCGTGATGGGCAGTCAGTCCAAGATCACTGTCTGACAATGATCAAGGACATGGAAGAGCTTGAGAAGCTCGGTGTGAAGTTGGACTTGGACCTGCAGAACGATATTATTCTGCAATCCTTGACTGATGCATATGGGCAATTCATCATGAATTACCACATGCATAAACTTCAAAATTCCTTGGCCGAAGTTAATGAATATGCTGGTTACCGCTGAGCTTTCTATGAAAGGTTCTAAAGGCTCAGTTCTTGCTATGGAACGGACTTCTTCCAAAAGAAAGTCTTATGGAAAGAAAAAGAAGTCTGTGAAAAAGCAAAAGGTAGAAGGATCAAAGAAGAAGAAGGCAGAACCGAAGAAAAAGGCCGATGGCAAAGGAAAGTATTTCCATTGCAACAGCGACGGCCATTGGAAGCGGAACTGCCCTACTTACCTGGCCACCCTGAAGAATAAGAAGGAAGGTCCTTCTGGAGGTATGCTCGTTATTGAGTCTAACCTTACGATTTCTTCTGCATCCAGTTGGGTGCTTGACTCTGGTTCTAGTGCTCATTTGTGCACTTCCTATGCAGGGTCTTGAGGATAGCAGGAGGCTGAGGGATGGAGACATGATCCTATGCGTCGGTAATGGAGCAAGAGTTGCTGCAGTAGCCGTGGGAACATACCCTCTTGCGATTACCATCTGGTTTAGACTTAGTTTTAAAAGACTGTTATTATGTGCCTGCAGCTAGCAAGGAATTTGATTTCTGTTTCATGCTTAGCACAAGAAGGTTATGTGATCACCTTCTTTAAGGACCATTGTAACATTCTTTATGAAAGAAATAAAATTGCAAATGGTTTTCTTGTTAATGGTCTTTATCAGTTGCATATTGATGTACCTATTCTAACTATCGAGCAAAACGTGAATGCCAAACGACCTAGGGATAGTCCAAACGATAGATATCTATGGCACCTGAGATTAGGTCATATAGCAGAAGATAGGATTAACAAATTGGAGAAAAATGGGCTATTGAGTCCATTGACTTTTGAGTCATATCCAACTTGTGAATCTTGTCTTCAAGGCAAAATGACTAAACTCCCTTTTGTTGGACATGGGGAGAGGGCCACAGATCTCCTTGCCCTAGTACATACTGATGTGTGCGGCCCATTTGATGTGCCGGCTAGAGGCAATTTTGTCTACTTCATTACCTTTACCGATGATCTGTCTAGGTATGGGTATGTGTATCTTATGAGACATAAGTCTGAAGCCTTTGAAAAGTTCAAAGAATTCAGACATGAAGTAGAAAAACAAATTGGAAAAAACCCATTAAGGTTCTTCGATCAGATCGAGGAGGTGAATACCTTAGCCGAAATTCCTAGACTATCTTAAGGAAAATGGCATAGTCTCTCAATGGACTCCACCAGGAACACCTCAACTCAACGGGGTTTCAGAACGGAGAAATCGGACTCTATTGGATATGGTTCGATCCATGATGAGCTTCACAGACCTCCCTGATTTTCTTTGGGGACATTCATTATTAACTTCTAATCTATTTACTGAATAGGGTTCCCTCTAAAAACCGTTCCTACCACACCGTATGAGATATGGCATGGTAAGAAACCAAGTCTGAGTCATCTCAGAATTTGGGGTTGTCCGGCTCATGTCAAAAGACAACAAGCGGACAAGTTAGAGTTTAGGTCCTTTAGAGCTCGATTCATAGGATATCCTAAAGAGTCATTAGGATACTATTTCTACATTCCAGAAGACCACAATGTGATTGTGAGTCGACATGCCATATTTCTTGAAAAATAGTTTATTCAAGATAGTGGCATTGGAAAGCAGATTCAAGCTTGATGAGAAAGTCTCACAAGCAGAACGAGCTAAGGACCAATTGGAACCAAATCAGGTTGAGCCAATAAGAACACTACCTCCTCCACCTCGTAGATCGGAAAGAGTTTTCCCGTCCCCCTGAAAGATACTTAGGTATTATTTCAGAGGACGTAGAGGAAATGTTCCTCATAGGTAATGGTGCTCATGGAGATGATCCCAAAACCTACAACGAGGCGATATCAGAGATATCGACTCCGAGAAATGGCTTGAGGCAATGAAGTCAGAAATCGACTCGATGCACTCAAACCAAGTCTGGACCTTGGTAGATCCACCAGAAGGTATAGTACCTATTGGGTGTAAATGGATCTTCAAGAGAAAGATTGGTGCAGATGGGAATGTGGAGACATTCAAGGCTAGACTGGTGGCAAAAGGTTATAGTCAACGCGAAGGCATTGACTATCAGGATACCTTTTCAGATATCGACTCCGAGAAATGGCTTGAGGCAATGAAGTCAGAAATCGACTCGATGCACTCAAACCAAGTCTGGACCTTGGTAGATCCACCAGAAGGTATAGTACCTATTGGGTGTAAATGGATCTTCAAGAGAAAGATTGGTGCAGATGGGAATGTGGAGACATTCAAGGCTAGACTGGTGGCAAAAGGTTATAGTCAACGCGAAGGCATTGACTATCAGGATACCTTTTCCCCAGTAGCTATGCTAAAATCCATCCGCACATTGCTTGCCTGTTGCAGCCTATTTCGATTATGAAATATGGCAAATGGACGTGAAAACGGCATTCCTAAATGGATATCTTGAGGAAGATATCTATATGGAACAGCCGCTAGGTTTCACATCCAGTGATACTGATCACAAGGTTTGCAAGCTGCAAAGGTCCATATATGGACTTAAGCAAGCATCTCGGAGCTGGAACACTCGTTTCAATGATGTGATCAAAAAGTTTGGTTTCATCAAAAATGAAGAGGAACCATGTGTTTTCAAAAGGGTCAGTGGGAGCGCTGTTGTCTTCCTCGTATTGTATGTGGATGACATCCTCCTTATTGGGAATGATATTCCCATGTTGACATTAGTCAAGGTGTGGTTGTCTAAGGAATTCTCCATGAAAGACCTAGGTGAAGCATCCTTTATTCTAGGAATTAAGGTCTATAGGGATAGACCGAATAGGATGCTAGGACTTTCACAGAAGATGTACATAGAGAAAGTACTAAAGAGGTTTAGTATGGAAAACTCTAAGAGGGGATTAATACCCTTCAGACATGGTATTCATCTTTCCAAGAAGATGTGCCCCAGCACACCTGAGGAAATAGAACGCATGAGCAAGATCCCTTATGCTTCTGCAATAGGGAGCCTCATGTATGCCATGCTATGTACACGACCTGATATAGCCCATGCTGTGAGTGTCACAAGCAGATATCAGTCAAATCCAGGTGAAGAACACTGGACTTCTGTGAAATGTATCCTTAAGTACTTGAGAAGAACTAAGGATATGATGTTGGTCTTTGGTAATGGAGAACTCCAAGTTCCAGGGATACACAGACTCAGACTTCATGTCCGATATAGATGATCGAAAGTCGACATCTGGAAGTCTGTTTGTGTGCAATGGTGGAGCTGTCAGCTGGAAGAGTTCCAAGCAAACTGTGATAGCAGATTCCACCATGGAAGCAGAATATATAGCTGCATCAGAGGCTGCAAAGGAAGCATTCTGGTACAAAAAGTTTGCTGCAGAAATTGGAGTAATGCCATCAGATGCCATTCCTCTTTACTGCGACAACAATGGCGCCATAGCCCTTGCTAAGGAGCCGAGGTCTCACCAGAAGTCCAAGCACATTGAGCGGCGATATCATCTCATCCGCGATTATCTTGAGAAAGGTTACGTTGAGGTCAAGAGAGTCAACTCCGCAGATAATGTGGCAGACCCACTTACAAAGCCGTTGGGCCAGCAGAAGATCGAAGCCCACCTTGAGAAGATGGGACTTAGACTTGTAGCCAATTGGCTTTAGGACAAGTGGGAGATTGTTAGATATATGTGCCCTAGAAGCCAGAATTGGCTGACACTTGTAATACACTTCTAGGGGCAAAATTATAATTTTGACTATAATTAATGAAATGGGTTATTTTCTATCACATATGTGTATTTAGTGTCTGTGATACATCCTTTGAGTTAATGGTAATGATAATTCATATTTTCAAGAGTTGAAAATTTAAGACATGAATAATCATTATTAACTCATAAAACAGCTCCCGACCATAGGATCATCACGAGGATGGTGATTGATCCGGAAGGTTGGTGTACAATCGCTTCTCTTTAGTAGATGAGTCTTGAGTCTACGGTGTGGAGACATCGGAGCGAGAGTACAGGTACTCGTTAGAGAACGAGGGCACTGAGCGTGACCACCTCGAGTAGTCATTAGGAAGTCTACCTTCTCGTCAATGACTGACTCGATGCTGCAGTAGTGTGTCTGGTTCTTTGACCTGAGATGCATCGGCAGTTCACCTTGAGGGTGTTATAGTTTGACTACACCATTACTCGGTCTCCTAGCCATATGGAACCCTGAGGTGTATGTTGGCTATGACATGTTCATTGTAGGAACTGGATTGCATCAAGATGGAATCTATCTACCTCGGTGGTAGAGGAGTAGCCCTATGATGATCATGAGAATCAAGTCCAGAAGCCCATGGCCATGGCAGAGTGAAATAATAGAAAGAGTTTCTATTTAGATTTTCACATTGGACTCGAATCGAATGATTACATCATATGACAGAGACTAGGGTTTGACGAGTTCACCTTAACCCTAATCTGATCGGGGCTCAAGATAGAAGAACTTAATCACACAGGTAGCTGCACCAAGAGGTTCGCATTCAGCTCTGATGGGTTGCCACCATATACTGCTAGGTGTCACTGGTGGATTTTGGGAGCAATTAGAATGATTTAGATGATCGATCATTCTAGCTGTTCGAATCAGAAGAGTTCTGATCCATCGAAAGGAGTTTCGATGATGTCTATGATAGAGATCATGACATATCCCATTACCATACAGAACTGAACCTAACTGGGTCACACAAACAAGGGTTTGAATCTGGTGATCATCAATTGAACTGATCTAGTTCAATTGATCTGAATGAGATTCAATTAGGTTCAAGGAAATCGTGCTAGCACTCGATTGAACCTAACGTTCTTCTTTTACTATCATAAATAAGTTGTCCTGACTGAGCCAAAGGAGTTTGTGCTCAATCAGAGGCCTTCATATGGTCTGACTGGAGGTTGTCCAAGTCAGAATAGGTTGTCTTATTTGTAAGACATTACCTGCCATTTTTGGTCACCTGCCATTTCTTGTTCTTTGACTTTGGTCAAAAGTCTACCTTTGACTGGTCAAACGTTGACCATTGACCCTTTGACTTTTGACCACATGTCATGCACCTATTGGAGAGCTGGTGGGGGCCTGTCCCCCTGCCAGAACCTGGCAAGGAGAAGGGCGCACGCCAAGGGTGGCGTGAGCCCAAGTAGGAGGCGCCTAGGAGTCCTTGTTGGACAAGGACTCCACCTCCCTTTTGGATTCCAATCAGAGTTCTACTAAGAATCCAGTTTGACTGGTCTTAGGCGCCCTCTAAGGAGGAATCCAGGGGTCTCTATTCCAACCAATCAGATTTAGATCTGATTTCACAAAGGGTTGTGATTGGTTGAGAGGAAGAGGAGTTGGATCACAAGAGGTCTATAAATAAGACCCTGCGCCCAACCCTAATCCTAAGTCTAAGTGAATTCAATAGAGATTTCCCACGCCCCAAGGCTGCCTCTCCCCTCCTTCTCCACACCATACTCTCTTCTCCCCTTGCTCTCCACATCCAAAAGTGTTTTGGATTTAGGTTGGTGCGATTCAGATCAAGGAAAGGCGATCAAAAGCAAGAAGGCTGCGCTGCTGCAAAAGGATGACTGCAGATCTTCAAAAGAGTTTTTGAAGATCCTCCAGATCAGATCCAGATCTGATTTTTGGAGGTGTGATAGAGAAGAAGAGGTTCTCCAGATCCAACCCAAGTGGATATCGGTAGAGGCCAGGCGCTTGCGTGGCTAAGATCCAGAACCTTCCGCTGCAATCAGGATCATCTACAGGGTAATAGGATTACCCAAATCAGGTAAATTAAATTTGATTTAATTTATCTTGTTTTATTTTTATTTATTAAAATAATAAGAATCAGATCTGAAACATATCAAGATCTGATTGAGATCAAGAGAAAATTTTTGAAATATATCTCTTGATCTAATCAGATCTGAACGAACCTGGACCGGGAAATCAGGATTTCCCTTCATTGGCATCATCAACACCATCTCTGGGGAACTTCGATGAGGGGAGGCTAGCGGGTCAGCCGAGTTTGGAAAGAGGTGAAGAACTGAAGAGCCCATCGCTTTCACCAATGAGGATGCTCAAGAAGTCCAGTTCCTGTACAATGACATAATTGTAATCTCTTTAAACATTGCCAACTATGATGTACATCATATTTTGGTAGATAATGAAAGCTCTGCTAATGTTTTGTTTTATAATGCTTTTTTAAAAATGTCCTTACTCAATAACCACTTGGGACCTATGAACTCTCCATTGGTAGGCTTCACTAGCGATGCCATGCCAGTTGAGGGCATAATAACTTTGGTTGTGACTACAGGGCAACGCCCGAAGCTGGTTAAGGCACAGCTCGATTTTCTAGTTGTAAAGGCTCCATCTACCTACAATGCTATTCTTGACCGACCTGATTTGAATGCACTCCGAGCAATGGTGTCAACTTATTATCTAAAGATGAAGTTTCCAACGAGTTGTAGAATTGGAGAGATCAGGGGAGATCAAGCATTGGCAAGACATTATTACTCCATTGCTCTATAGAAAGACATCCAGCCCGATCTTTGTCCTATTGATGGGTTGGATTTCTGTGACGATCTTATCGAGGAGCAAGGCAAGCCTATGGAGGATCTCATATCTATGCTCTTAAACGATGGGAGCGTGGAGCACACTGTGTAGATTAGCTCCAACTTGGGGGATGAGGTTTGGGTGCGACTCGTCACCTTCCTCAGAAAGAATGCGGACGTCTTCGCCTAGGTCCCAGTGGATATGCCAAGAATTGATGTCAAGGTCATGGAACATCGACTGGCCGTTGATCCTAAGTATCGATTAGTAAAAGAGAAGATGCACAACCACACCTCGGAGAGGTAGAAAGCAATTACAGAAGAAGTAAGCAAGCTCCTCAAAGCTGGATTCATCTAAAAAGTTAACTACCTGAGCTGGATCTCAAACATGATTTTTGTCAAAAAGTCAAACAACAAGTGGAGAATGTGTATAGACTTCAAAAAGCTAAACAAAGCCTGCCTGAAAGATAGCTACCCTCTACCCAGGATTGATCAACTGATAGATGCAACCTCAAGCCACGATCTTCTCACCTTCATGGATGCCTTTTTCAGCTATAACCAAATACGGATGGTGCCGGAGGATAAGAAGAAAACTTCTTTTGTTACTAACCATGGTCTTTACTATTATAGGATTATGTCTTTTGGACTCAAAAATGTAGGGGCAATGTACTAGTGCTTGATCAACAAGATCTTCAAAGAGCAGATTGGTTGTAACATGGAGGTGTATGTGGATGACAGGCTCGTCAAAAGCTGAGCTTCAATAAACCACATCGCCAACCTTGAAGAGACCTTCAATGCACTCAAGAAGTATAAGATGAAGTTGAACCCGACCAAGTGCACCTTTGTTATGACCTCAGGGACGTTTCTAAAATTTATGGTGTCAAGGCACGGGATTGAAACAAATCCAAAAAAAATTTGGACTATTCAGGAGATGACTGCTCCAAAAATAATCAAATAAGTTCAGTGCCTGATTGAAAAAGTGGCATCCCTAAATTACTTCATCTCGAGATTGATCGAGTGATGCATGCCCTTTCTCCAAATTCTTAAGCAATCAAAGAACTTCTACTGGATGATGGAGTGCCAATGGGCATTTGAGGAGCTCAAAAACTACCTTGACTCACCTCCACTACTGGCAAAGTCTAAACCTAAAGGAGAATTATTCTTGTACCTAGCAGTCTTCTCGACAGCTTTGGCAGCAGTCCTGGTCAAGGAGGAGGCGAAGATGCAGCAACCAATCTATTACGTAAGCTGGGTCCTGAGGGATGCTGAGATTAAGTATTCTAAGTTAGAAAACTTAACTTACTCTCTTCTAATTGCTGCCAGGAGACTCTGATCTTACTTTTAGGGGCACACCATAATGGTCCTCATGGATCAACTAATAAAAGCAGTCCTTCATCGAACGGATGCTTCTAGAAGAATCGCATAATGGACAATCGAGCTCATGGAGTTTGACATCAATTATCGACCCCGGCCATTGATCAAAGCTCAGATATTGATAGATTTTGTAGTAGAATATACCATTTCAGATGAAGTCAAGCTTGAATAGAATGAGACCGGCATTTCATGATTGCAATCGAGCCTCCTCGAAGAGAGTGCCGATCTTTTCGAAGTTTTTTATGCCCTATACATGGATGGTTCGTCCAATGCTGCTGGAGTAGGCATGGGATTGGTCTTAGTCAACTCCAAGGGAGTCCTCATCGAATATGCACTATACCTCAAATTTTTTGCAACTAATAATTTGGCCAAATATGAAGCTCTGATCGTTGGATTAAAAATAGCAAGAGAGTTAAAAGTAGATTGGCTTCAAGTCTAAAGTGATTTTCAATTAGTGGTCGATCAAGTTAATGGCAACTATGAAGCACGGAAGGAAAGTATGATGAAATACCTTGAGAAAATAAAGAACTTGACTTTGGCCTTTGATAGTTTTGGCATTTAATAGATTTTGAGGATAGAAAATACAAGAGCTAATCTTCTCTCTAAATTGGCCACTTTAGCCCCGATCGAACTATCCAAAGAAGTATTTTTTGAAACTCTAAAATGCCCAAGCTCCGAGGAATCATAGCTTGTTATGTAGATGGAGCACGAGCCAAGTTGGATTGACCCATTAGTTGCCTATCTCACAAAGAGAGTTCTTCCTCATGATCCAAAAGAAGCTCGGAAACTCAAAAATCAAACCTTCCAATATGTTTTGTATGAGGGCAAGTTGCATAAAAGGTCATATTCACTATCACTTTTGAGATGTCTCTGACTTTCAGAGGCCAACTTTGCATTATGAAAAGTGCACAAGGGAATTTATGGAAGTCATGTAGGAGCCAGAACCCCGTCGCAAAGATTACTTCGACAAGGATATTATTGGTCGACCTTATACAACGATTCTATAGAGTATGTTAAGAAATGTGACCACTGTCAGAGAAATACAAACATACAAATATAGTCGGCCTCCGAGCTTACTCCACTAAGCAAATCTTGGCCATTTGCATAGTGGGGAATGGATATACTTGGCCCTTTCCCAATGGCATCCGGACAATGAAAGTTCCTCCTGGTTGCGATCGACTACTTCACCAAATGGATCGAAGCTGAACCACTAGCAAAAATTACTGAGGCCAAGGTACAAGACTTCATCTAAAAGTCAATTATCTATCGATTTGGTCTACCCCAAACTCTCATAATAGATGATGGATGATAGTTTGCTGGGATGAGGTTCGCTGAGTTCTGCAAAGATCTTAACATCTCCTATCACTTCACGTCAATGGTCCATCCACAGGCAAATGGTGAAGCAGAGGTGACCAACAGAATTTTACTGTAGGACATCAAGTCAAATCTTGAAAGAGCAAGGAGGACTTGGACGGATGAACTCTACCACGTTCTTTGGATGTACCAAACTACTCATAGGCTACCAACTAGAGAAACATCGTTCGCCCTAGCCTTTGAGATGGAGGCAGTCATTCTGATTGAGCTTAAACTTTCATCAGCAAGGGTCGTAGCCTTCAATAAGTACCATAACTCATAAGACCTCGGAGTCAATCTCGATCTATTGAAAGAAAAGAGAAAGATGCCCAAGTTTGGATGGCAGCCTACAAATGAAGAGTAGCCAGATACTATAACTCTAGAGCAAAAAGCAAAGCATTCAGAGTGAGGGACTTGATGCTTCGATGAGCATCCATTTCGATGCCTCAAGAGCAAGAAAAGCTCATCCTGAATTGGAAAGGTCTGTATAGAGTGGAGGAGGTCATTCGGCCCAAAACTTACCACTTAAAAGAGCTTGGAGGGGTGACACTCCCATGGCCTTGGAATTCAAAAAACTTAAGAATGTACTACCAGTAACTTTCCTTGAATAAAGTTCTTTTTATTTTAACATTATTACTTCTTGGTATAAAGATTGTGTAATGACAACTCTGAAGCAACCAAAAGTGGCCCATTAGGAATAGAAGGAGAATCTCATCCTAACATGAGCAAGGTTGAAGGCCTCATTGAACTAAGACAAGATGAGGGGAGAGGCCCTACCAACGATCCTAATGTACCCCTACAGTCCATTAGGAACAGGAGGAGAATCTCATCCTAACATGAGTAAGGTCGAAGGCCTCGTTTAACTAAGACAAGATGAAGGGACAGGCCCTACCAATGGCCCTAATGTGCCTCTACAGCCCATTAGGAATAGGAGGAGAACCTCATCCTAACGTGAACAAGATCGAAGGCCTTATTGAACTAAGACGAGATGAGGGAAGAGGTCCTACTGACAGCCCTAATGTGCCCCTGTAGCTCGTTAGGAACAGGAGGAGAACCTCATCCTAACATGAGCAAGATCAAAGGCCTCATTGAACTAAGATGAGATGAGAGGAGAGGTCCTACTGATAGCCTTAATGTGCCCCTACAGCCCGTTAAGAATAGGAGGAGAACCTCACCCTAATGTTAGCAAGGTCAAAGGCCTCATTAAGCCAAGATGAGAACCCACCGATGGATCCGACGAACCTCTACGACCATACAAGGGGTGGAAGGTCAAGGCCATGCTGATTTAAAATGAGGGAAAGGTCAAGGACTTACTAATGATTGATGAGCACATTTCCCTACAATCGTGCCAAATGCCAAAGGAAAAATCTCATCCTAATCTACAGAACGAACCCCTGACCTGATGTCCACGACAAGCATCACGTTAGAAATGAAAGAAAAATGAGGCATCCGAAATCAAATTTGCAAGAGATGATAATGAAAAAGGTACTATTTTATTATGAAGTTAAGTTCGTTACAAGTAAAAGTTAATAAGATCAATTACAATGGGCACACTACAAGCAAGATAGAGGTCGGCAAAGGTCGACTATGTAAAAATGCAAACACATTACAGACAAGATAAAGATCAATGAAATCGATTACAAAAAAAAAAAAAAAAAAAGAGGTGAAGTCCTAAGGCGATCCAACTCTTCAGACTTCGAGCTATCGACTCTAGCCATCACCAAAGCTTCCTTTAGTTTGAAAATTTCCTCCTCTAGCTCCTTCTTCTTGCATAGACCATCGATGTACATCCTATTGGAGTATTCAAATTTGGCCTCGAGCTCTCGCCACTGCTTCCTCAAATCCTCAGATTCAGCTTCAGCATCCTTAACGGCTTGATGCTCCAAGGCCAACTGGAGCTTCAATTATTGAATTTTGGTTTTCTTCATCCCAATAGCCTTCGAGAGTTCGATGATAATCCTCCTCAGAAAGATGAGCTCCTCAGGTTCGCTGCTTGATCCATCCTGCTAAACACTATGAAACTTCTTTCAAAAATAGGTCGCCTCATCCTTGGCAGCCTTTAGCTCGCCTTCAAGCCTGGACATCTATTCTGCCCAGGTTGCCTAGTAATTATTAGGTCGATCTTCAGCATCCTGCAGCTACTTCTGAAGCTGGGAGAACTTCTTCGATCAGTTCCAGTCATGCCAAGCTTCGTCGATGGACCATGGTGAACTCCCTTCCAAGAGATGAATCTTCTCTTTCGCCTTCTTGAGATCAACTTCTAGAGAACCGATCTTCGTTGTGAGCACCCAAGACTTGTCGCTCATGCTCTTTCAAAGTTCGATGAGCTCCTTCTCAAAATTTTCTTTCCAAATGCTGAAGCTCGCCATGTCCTTCATGTGTAAACTTCGAAGGCAAGTGACTTTCTTAGTCGCCTCTGCAGTATTTTTTTGAGAGGCCTGAAGGTCGGTCTCAACTCTTTTCAATTATTTTCTCAATTGGTGGACCTTCTTCTTCAAATTTTTTATCAAACGCTTGAATGAAACCCCCTGAGATAAGGGGTTAGCGTCAATCAGAGAAAGGAGGTTGTGGCCCTGATCGACAGAGACATTCTAAATCACATACAATGCAAAGTGTAAAGAAAAAGAAAAATTTGTTCTCATTACTTGAAATATATTTGGTACACCAAAAAAAAATAAGAAGAAGAAAAAAGAAAAAAGAGGGTACATAGATGTCAAAAATTTAGACCTCGGGTGGCTCGCCCACTGGAGAGGATGGGACATTCTCGGTCGGCTTCGGCCCTTGGGCAAGTTCAAATGCTGCACCTATGGACTCAGGAGCGACCTCGACATCGGCGCGTGAAGGGCTAGCTCTATCCTCTGGCTCTTCTAGGAGGAGATCCAAATCGATATTGGAGAAATTCTCGGTGACTCACCCTATGCAGACCTGGAACGCTTCTAAGAAGGCTTCCTAAGCAAAGTCTATTTTGATGTCCTCTATATCCTTGGAGGACATGAAGTCCTGCATAGCCCTTTCCATGGTGGCGCTAACCTCCTCTTATGCCTTCCTTTTCTCCTCCTTTTCTAGGGTTAGCTCGGCCCTCAACTTCGCCATCTCGCCATGCTCCTCTCTTAGTTCATTCTAAAGGCGTTCGACTTTAGGCGAATGGGTCTCTGAGGCGACCTTTAGAACGTCAGCCTCGACTCGAGCCTTCTCAGCTTTTATGCGGGCTTCTTCTAGGGCTTTAGAAGCTTTGGCCCAATTTTGGCTTGCTGCTTTAGAGTGGGCAAAAAGATAGCGTCCCAACTACAAAACACACAACAAATTAGAATCATAAAAGATCCCAATTCCAAAGCTTAATGGGCATGAAGTCAAAGTCAGAAGGAACCACTTACCTCTGAAATGATAGCAAATGATTCATCGAACCTCTTGATGTTGTCCTTTTGGCGCATCCTTTCAATGATGTGGGGAAGGACACTCCCCTCCATTAGTGCCTGGACGACCTCTCGGTCGTCCAAGGAATCTTATTCTTGGCCAAGTTCCCCTCCTTCAGAGCTCTTAGCCTTCTATCCGACCTTCTTGCCGATGGCCCTCTTCTTCTTCTTCTCCACAGCTCCCTCTTGCCAAATAGGAGCAAGAGGGACGGCCTCATCAGATAGGGCCGGGCTCGACATGGTAGCGATGGGTTCAAGGGTCGATCCAAACTAAATCGATGCAACCTGATTTGACTCTCCAATCTGGGCCTTCTTCTGTGGTTCACCAGAAGAACCTCCCTTCCTTTTAAGGGTCTGGACCACCTTCATCAAGCAGTTTTGTTCCTCGAGAGTCATTTCTATAAAGACAAAGTTAGAAGATCAGAAAAATAAATACCATCCAGTCGACTGAATATCACAAACTACCTATCGGGTTAAGAGGACCGAGGTCAAAATTGAACAAGATTTGCTCATCTAGCAGTCTAGGGATTGGTGGAACATCAAAGAACTTCAGCTTATCAATCGAGCTTTGATCTTCATTTTCTAGGCCAAGAGCTTGGCGAACCGATTTTCTTACCTCACCCCATGGAGGTTACCCTAGGGTGGGATGGAAAATGAAGAAGAACTTCTCCTTCCAGCCATTAATGGAGGAAGGGGCATCTTTAAGCAATTCCTTCCTTCCGAACTGTGGAGACACATACCACCAATCCTTAGTAGTGGGATGATGTTTAAAGATAAAAAAATTGCAGAATAGAAAAATGGTAGGTTGGACGCCTACCATGGTGCATAGAGAGAGGAATCCTATGATAAATCTAAAGAAGTTCGGTGCCATGGCAATAAGAAAAATATTGAGAAACCAAAATAAGTTAGCTATGAAAAAAGGTAAAGATAATCTAAGCTCAGTTCGAAAGGTTTCGATGTACAGACAGATTTGATCGAAAAGGGGTGAGCAGGCTTGGTTGTCAGGTATAGAGAGTTCAAGCTCTTACTCAGGAGGAATTCCAAATCGAATCCTAGCTAAGAAAAGGTCGTCAGGCCGAAGTCTATAAGAAATGATCGCAGGCACAAAAGGATGGGCCAATCCCAAGGGTTCGGCCTCCTCAAGAGGTGGGTTTGTCAAGCTTAAAGAAGTCGGACTCTAAGAACAAGTCAACTAAGATCCCTCACTAGACATTTGGATCAAGATAAAATCAAAAAATTATCCAAAAAATCAAACTAAAAAAAAAATGAGACGTTCAAGCTTCGACAAGAACAGAAAGAACGAAAAAGTAAGAATGCAGAGATAATCCAAAAAGTGTCAGAAAGCTGACTTAAATTGATTGAGAAGAACAAGAAGATGGCAAATGGAGCAAGAATCGAAGAAAGGTACATTGAAAACCAAAGGAAGCAGCTTGGGCTCTCACTCGGGACAAAGTGGGAAACCAGAGGGAGGAGAGGAAGATTTCAGAAATAGGGACTCGGAGGAGGAGGGCAAGCTTAAGTAACCCCTGAAGCTTTAGAGCAGTTATGATTGTAGATTTCCTCCAGCTGATCTCTGATCGATGCGTGTCCCACTCATCATGGCACAAAGCTTCCAATGGACAGATCCTTAATGGCACTGTACTTCGAGCAGATTTTTGATGAAAAATTTAAAAAACATCTCTTCAGATCACCGTGCATATACGAATCTCCTATGCTAGCCCGATAAAGCCAAAACATCCCATCCCACCTGGAAGCGAAAAATCCAGCAGGATCGAAAAATCCTTCGAACTTCGACAGTCTCCATCTTACTCCCATCCTTTGAACATTGAACTCGAGAGTAAGGAACTAGTGTTGGGGATAAATCCATGCCTACCGAAGTTTGGCTAAGATTCTGGCTAAATCAATTCCATATGGTTACGGTTATAGAAACTGAACCTCAACCCATAGGAATATTCAAGCTCTGAATCATTCCGAAATGGCCAATCTTTGACACTATAACTAGAAAATCTGATTGACCAAAAAGATCAATTTTGGATTCGACAAGACGTCGTGGATTTCTTCTCTAGGCAAGCTTGAGCAGTCAATACTGCCCTAAAGAATCAATCAAGTCTCCAGCATCTGCACATTTCATTCGGCCAATCTTCCTTCAACAAGTGAACTCCTCTAGCAACCAAGCTCCTTTCAGACTCCTCCAACAGTCGAACTCCTTCTGAATTCTTCCTAGTTGTTGGGTTCTTCCATCAGGCAAATTCTTTCTTAGGTTTCTCCTTCAGAATAGCTGCATGCAGATCTCTCCAGTAGATCTACTTCTTGATTTCAGGAGAATCTCCTCTCCTACACAAATCCGACCTCGAACACGACATGAACCGACCCACACCCAGAATACCTTAGAGGAGTCCGAACTCCTTTAGAATTGATATAGCTTAAAGGTCATCACCAACCAATGCCTACTCCTCCAAACTTTAACCATCAAATCTCAAGTGGACTAGACACCTCGCGACAATAGACACTATCCTCCGTAGCAAATTCTACGTGGGCCCAAGCGGCCCACTATCTAATAGTTACGGCTATTGCTATCAGTTTGTTATAGGCTCTGTCTACAAAGGAAATCCTCCAGATATATTTTCTCCAGGCTCTCTTCTCCTTCCCAAAATTTTGTTGAATTTTTTCTTGAGCACTCCATTTTTATTGGCCAAAAGAGTTGACTTGCTCGTCGGATGGTCTTGCCGAAGCCACCTCCCCCCAAGCTCTGGATGAGACTTATTTTGTAGGTCACCGACGGTGATCTCTTTCTCTCCAACTCCAACGCTTCTCCAGCAATGATCAGATTTTGCACCAACAAGACTAATAGATAAATCCTCTTTTTATCAAATCTAAATAGTCCTAAGAACTTCATCACGATACAAGAGTTCATTAGAAGATGTACATTTATGATGAAAAATGATAGAATAAATTTTTTATTCATAAATCATTTATATTTTACAAGATGAGCTCAATTGTCAACAGACTAACGATTGACTTTATGATACATTTTCCAACACTATTATTACCACAACCCTAACCATTGGCATTGCGTCATATTCAATTGATCCACCATCGATGCCACAGTGGTGATGGGGAATATGGAGAAGCTGATGAAGCTGATCATGCAATTGAAGTTCATGGTGAAGAGCCTACAATGGCACGTGGCTAGAACCCACATCTATGCTGAGAATGCCTTATGCAAGCACATTGACTATCTAAACTACTGCCACCTTGCCTATTGTCTCAATGTCATTGTTGCTTGCCTCAAAATCGACTATGGATGTAGTTTGTTAGCAAGTCCATGGACTTCATCATCAAGGTTGTTAACTTCTCCCTCACTACTAGCAACCTCCAGAAGATGCCCAAGGCCATTGACTTGTTCAAGCTCCAATTTATCAACATGGTGGTCCAACTCAAGCTCATGGAAGGGGCCATGGTAGATCCATCTCCCTCTTCATGATGAATCCTAGCTCAACACTCTCATGCAATAGGTCATTGATGACTATAGCCTCAATGTCTCTCTCTCTCTTAGCTTCCTACAGCCTATCATCCATGCCATCTCCATTCCTCTTGCTGTTGACAAGATTGATGAGGATGAGCTCTCTAGGCATCTCACCGAGCTCAAGGCCAAAGTCTGATTGATTTGATCGATCGATTTAACTTCTTTCAAGATTGGAAAGATAATGCAACATGGCCATGTAAATCAATTGTTGGGGGTAAAATAACTCCCACCGAAGTCCAATAAAGCCCGACCTTGGTAGAGGGTCCTTTGGGTTCAAGATACACTCCAGTCCGAGGTTCAATCAAGTCAGTCTCCTGGTCCAGGCAAACTTTAAAAGATCGACCTCCAAATCTGATGAAGCTTAAAGCTTCAATCGAGGGCGGCTCATCTCAAAAATGATAACAACTTCTATCGATGTCCAATCTTATGTATTAGCTAAGCTCCTTTACTCCAACCCTCCAACGCTATCATGTTAATGGTAGATCTTGTCAAGACTGCACCATGGATCTTGGCCAGATGAACTTGAGCTAGTGAAAGAAACTCATCATCTACTTGACTTCGATCTACAATCTGGGATAAACAACAACTGCTTCATAAGCATCGAATCTCAAAACTCTCCGTTTCTAACTTTGGGCCTACCTTGGGCACTAGTCGAACTTCATCAAAGTAATTAAAATAGCTTGGCTGTAGTCTTAATTGAGGAACCCATTATTCCTTTCCAGTCTTAAGTCCTCCATGTTAGAAAATATGTTCTGAAGTCAATCATCTAAGTTATAGATGATTGTAATTTGTATCTAAATTATCAATTAATAAAAATTATTTAGCTTATTCATCATAAATCCTCTATCTTTTTTAAATAAACTCTCATATTATGATGAAATTCTTAGAACCATAATCAATCGATAAAGAAGGATTTATCAGATGGTTCTTAAAATTATTCATGACCAAATGATAGGCTATTAATTAGGACAATAACCTATCGAGTATAGGTCACTATATGTCATATGCGTTGGTAGCCTCATAATCAAGTGATGTGGAGACATTGGTATGACATACAGGTGAGATGTAGAAGTATATTTATATTGAACATAATAAATATAGCACTCTACTATTAAGAGTAGCTAGCAAAGGCTAATGGATATAAGTATCCCTCCGACTTGAGATCACCATGGTGACTTGCAAGCAACTCACTATACTTTAGTGCTAGACTATTTATATTTCTACTATAGTAATGAAAGATTTTTGGGTGATATCAAGTACTCGCATAGTTGGTGTGTGAGTCAAGATGGGATTGACCACTTCTAATTAATTTCAGGAGCGAATATCTCGCTGTATTTCAGTTAAGCAAAACTAGGCCTGGATAATCTTTATGAGGAGTCATGAGAGTTTTAAGGTTGAGATACAATATGGATGAACTATTTTGAGTATTGATAGTTAACTCAAAGTTATCCTAAGCATTAAGGATCAAAGGAATGAATTATATGGTAACCATAGGTCAGGATTCTAAGAATATTGGCTTACATATATTCGATCCATCCAGATATCAGGTACCATTACTAGATGATCATTTTAATTAGTACAAAAATTAGATTCTATGCTATCGACTTAGATACAAATCTATGAGATTATACATATAAGAGATTTTTACTTGATCAGATGATTGATCAATGATTAAGAATCATTCAGTGATCGAATAATCAATGCAATTGATGATTGATCAAGTGCAAGTATTATAGAATGATTAATTAGCAATTAAATTGCTAATTAACTAAATTTGATTGAGCAACTGGGTTGAGATCAAGTCTAATTAAATTAAATTAAATTAAAATTAATTTAGACTTGATTGGATTAAGTCTAATTAGTTTATGAGATAAGCCAGTTACAAGAAAGAACAATTTTTTATTTAATTAGGACTTGAGTGTACCTAATTTCTTGTTAAGTTAGAATTTAAATCAAACATAAATATGATTTAATCTAATTTAATTAGGCTCTTAGTTAGATTAGGATTATCCTTAATTAGGTTACACTAATCTTAGTTTAGTAGGTTTTAAAATAGGTTTGACCTAGTTAAAATTGGAGAGTCTTAGTTAGATTGGGATTCTCCCTCCTATCTTGCGCCATATACCCCAAACCCTCTGCCTTATTTTTCTTATATTGGTGTGAGAATTCTCACGCTAATAGGAATCCCTTGTGCCCTCTCTTCCTTTATTTTGAAAAGTTGTTTGAATTGGTCAAACTACGAATAACTTGATAGAGTTTTAAAAGATTAAAACTCCTCCCTCTTTCTTTGAAAGATAGTTCCACCACCCTAATTGGTTGCCGCCTCCTTTCCCTTGCTATTTGGCATGCATTTCAGATTCTCCATGTACAAAAAGAAACTTGGGGTGGCATCCAAGAGTTTGGATGCCCCCAAGTTTCCTTCTTTGACTAATTCCTTCTTAGGTATTTGACCTAAGGAAGGACTCTAGGGGGCGCCACCTTATAAGGGTTGTTGTATGGATGAGAAACTATTTTTTTCATGCAAAACATCAGACAAAGAGAGAGGGCACAGGGAGTTGTGCACCTATTTTCTTGGACGTGATGGTTTCTTTTTGACATCATATGGTTCATGTCCTATTGAGAGAAAAAGAAGAGAAGAAGGGTCTTCTCTTTGGGTTTCCTCTTGATCTCTTTCTTCTTCATGTTTTGAGAGATTAGTAAAGAGTTTCTCTCCAACAATCCTCCTCCTGTTCTTTCTCTCTTAAAGGGTCCAAGAAGTTTGAAGAAAGATGTTCAGATTAACCATCAGGAGGGATTGCAAGAAGCTAGCACTTCATATAGATCTTCATTTGACGAACCTTCGATCAGCATAGAAGCCTTGTGTGGACAATCTATAGAGGCTAGACACCTTGTGTAGCTCTGAGTAATGAAGACAACCATGGATATCAGTAGTGATGTTTTTGACCTGTGAAAAGGTAAAGAGATCCGATCTCTTTTACATCAAGATTTGATCTAGGGTTTACTAGATGTGATTTAGAATATTGATCTGATCAATACCAATTTAATTTTTATTTTAGATTTATATTTGCATCATGATATATCATAGGTTCAAAATGTAGGTGTTTAGTGATATGATCACATGCATAAATAGATTAATTAGATTAATCTAAGTCTTTCGCTATCTTGTATTTCGAAAATATTTTGAAATACATCCATGAAACCCTACATATTTTTTCTTTAGTGGTATTAGAGCCTAGATTCTTTTATGACATGATCATGTATGCATTAAAAATAAATCTAAAAAATAATTTTAAAAATTGCACATACTGATCATAAGGTTGTCTTGTTGTAAGATTTACTATTTATAATTAATGAAAAGGTTATCCTAGTATGTGCTGATATGAAAATCTAAATCATGAATAAGTTAGATAAAATCTAAATAGATTTATGATTTATTTTTAATTTTAAAATCTAAAATAAATAAATTTTTATCCTATTATTGATTATTTAGTTGAAATCTAAATAATATTAAGATCATACATACTGATTATTAGGTTGTCCTACTATAAGATTTATCCCTTATAGTTGAAAGGTTGTTCTAGTATATATTGATTTAAAGAACTAAATTATAAATAAATTAGATGAGATCTAAATTAATTTATGATTATTTTTAGATTTTAAATTTAAAATTAATTAATTAATGAACTAATTTTTAGTTATTTAGATAAGATCTAAATGATGCATTTCATATTTTAGATCTAGATCCTCTTGTTGCATATATTGGATATGTAGCTTTAATTTGAATCTAAAATTTATATGTATGACATATATACTTTGTAGAATTTAAATTCAAAACTTATTTTCTATAAAATTCTAGATTCAAAACCCTATGATCTAATCTAAATATTAAAATAATTTAGATCTAAAACTATAAATTGAATATGATTCAATGTAAACTATTTACAAATTTGAAAATATTTTAAAATAATAAAATTAGAAAGTAGTTTTGAGGTTTTGAATCCCAACCCATCAGTCTTGAACTTAATTGAGAATTAAGTGATTATTTAGGATCCAGGTTTGTGATTGGAAGATCCTAAGTTAATTTCATAAAACATAGGTTAATAGATAATGGATTAGCTTTGATCATATCATTAACTGGATTAGACCTTGGGTTAGAATCAAATATGGACTAAGTCAAAAAATTGATCAAACCTAATTAATAGTTAATTAGGATTGGATCATTTCTTCTCTATAGATCAGTTCAATAGTTGTAGTTAATCATAGTTCATACATTTGATTTTAACAAATAGACCTGATCATAACTTAATGGTTGAGCCCGAGTCTTTAAATAGACTAAATCAAAATTGATAAATTGATTGATATCTAAGGTAAGTTTGGCATTTCTAGATGTGTGATCTTTAATTGGCAACCTACTTACCTGGCCATTTTTAATGGTGTCCAAGGCAAGTTTTGGCAGACCCTCCCATCAATCTCACTTACCTGACCAATGTGATTTGTTAGTTTTTGATTAGGCTGCTCATTGATTCATTCTAACCCACATCATATAGGTAAATCAACGAGACTGATTTTGTTCAGTAAGCTGATATAGGTGCTCATGGACCAAAATTGATCCTAGTTCTCATCAATGACTTAAGAAATCAGTGGAAGGATTTGACTTGATGAAGTTAGTGGGAGTAATTTGGTTCATATCTTCTCTATCCTCAAATCATAAGTAATCTAAATTTTTTAAATTATTAGGTCCTTAAAATGATAAAGTTATGAAGATAATTGAGTCATAGCCTTCCATTATGATGGATGGTAATGGGTCCAATAGTCTGGGTGGACATTAGAGATGCCTTACACCTAGTGTTCATCAAGATATTAGAATTATCATTCATCATATGATGATTATGTCATACTCTCTGAATAGCGATCAAGTTGGTCAGAGCTTTCCTCAGGCCTGATCATTGTTTGTTTGATACATTGAACTCAATCATGTTAATGGTTGAACCTAACTAGACCTTTTCAGTTGAGGCCAAAATATACTGATTAGGCTTTGAGGTAAAATCTAATTACTAAAAATTATTTGATGAAATAATTAATTAAGAACATACCCATAGATGCACATGGTTGGCCAGAGCTTTTCTCAGGCCCACATGCAGTCTATGTGGATTATGCTATCTACTAAAAAATTAAAGTAATTTCTTGAATTAAAGATAGAGGCTACCAATTTGAATAAAATAGTAGAAGAACCTTTCGACTAAAATTTAAGTCTTTAGGCTTAAAATAATTCATATACTCATAAGTCTTTATTCTCTTTTTTTTTAGATTAAGGTTAGACCCTACTTGCTCCGTTCACTGTTAGATAGTGATATACTTATGGGATCCAACTTCAATAGTGAATATTGAAAGTTGAATATGGTTCAGTAGCACAAAGAGATTCGTGCTAGGATTTTTGAGTCCAGTCAAAACAAAAGATCTAAAATTGATCAAAATTAGGTAGAGTACTTCTACTATAAGAAACAGGATCACAGGAAGAAGAATTATCCTCAATATCTTGCTTTCCTTAATCCTAACAAGCTGAACAAGATAAAAGAGCAAAAAGTTGCTTATCAAGGATGTTATATGATAATATCTTATAATTTCTCTATTTGTAATTTTACTATCTACATATTGGATATTGACAATCCTATCATATTTGCAATTCACTGTAAGAACTTTAGGATAGTAGAAAACTTAAAAATGATGAGAGATTCTTGAACATTGGGGATGGAAGTCCTATTTCAATCTTAGCTTTAGAAATTATCGAGCTTCTTTTCAATACAAATATTATCATTTTGATTAATTATCACTATTGTCTATCATTTATGATGAATATGATCTCTGTTGATCTTTTGACCAAAGATGATCAACAGGTATCAATAAAGAGAGATTATTGTAATATCATTATGAATGATATTACAATAATATATGGACAATAAAGAAATGGCATATATATTATATCATAGCTTGTTAGTGTAATTTACACATCTAATAAATGTTCTAAATTAGATAATATCATGGATGCCTACCTTTGGCATTATTGGCTTGGTCATGTTAAAAAGAATAGGATAAATAGATTAGCTAAAATAGAATCCTTGACATCAATGATTGTGAATCATTGCCGACCTATGAGTCCTATCTTCTTGAAAAGATGACAAAGTCATCTTTTACTAAAAAAGATAAAAGAGCTAGTGAAGTTCTAAGTCTCTTACATAGTGATGTATGTAGACCTATGAATATAAGTGCTAGAGAAGGATATCAATATTTTATTATGTTTGAAGATGACCGATCTAGGTATGGTTATGTCTATCTTATGAAATATAAATCTAAATCATTTGAAATATTCAAATAATTCTATAATGAAGTAGAAAAATAAACTAAAAAAATATTAAAATTTTTTAATCAGATTGAGGAGGTGAATACTTATTTAGTGAGTTTTTGACATATCCAGAAGAGAATCTAGGAGAGAATAGGATTCTCTCTTGGTGGATTTCTCTTGGGATACTACAGCATAATGGTATATCGAAAAGAAGAAATCAAACTTTGTTAGACATGTTTTGATCCATAATGGGGTTTGCTAGTGTGCCTGTTTCATTTTGGGGTTAAACTTTTGAGACTGCTTGTTTTATTTTGAATAATATTTCAAGTAAATCTATCACAATGACTCTACATGAGATATGAATTGGATGTAGGCCTAGACTCTCTCACCTTCAGATTTGGCATTGTCCAGCCTACATCAAATGTTTGTGTTGACCCTAGAATTAATTTTGATGATAATAAAAGTATTTGAGTATAACGTGTTAAGTTAGTAATATTATTTTTGAGGAAATAGAACGCATGAGCAACATCCCTTATGCTTCTGCAATAGGGAGCCTCATGTATGCCATGCTATGTACATGACCTGATATAGCCCATGTTGTGAGTGTCACAAGCAGATATCAGTCAAATCCAGGTGAAAAATATTGGACTTCTGTGAAATGTAACCTTAAGTACTTGAGAAGAACTAAGGATATGATGTTGGTCTTTGGTAATGGAGAACTCCAAGTCCAAGGATACACAGACTCGGATTTCATGTCCGATGTAGATGATCGAAAGTCAATATCTGGGAGTTTGTTTGTGTGCAATGGTGGTGCTGTCAGCTAGAACAGTTCCAAGCAAACCATGATAGCAGATTCCATCATGGAAGTAAAATATATCGCTGCATCAGAGGCTGCGAAGGAAGCATTTTGGTATAAGAAGTTTGCTGCAGAAATTGGAGTAATACCATCAGATGTCATTCCTCTGTACTGCAACAACAATGGCGCCATAGCCCTTGCTAAAGAGCTGAGGTCTCACAAGAAATCCAAGCACATTGAGCGGTGATACCACCTCATCTGCAATTACCTCGAGAAGGGTTATGTCAAGGTCAAGAGAGTCGACTCCACAAACAATATGGCAGACCCGCTTACAAAGCCATTAGGCCAGCAGAAGATCGAAGCCCACCTTGAGAAGATGGGACTTAGACTTACAGCCAATTGGCTTTAGGGAAAGTGGAAGATTGTTAGATATATGTGCCCTAGAAGCTAGAATTGGCTGACACTTGTAATACACTTCTAGAGGCAAAATTATAATTTTGACTAAAATCAATAAAATGGGTTATTTTCTATCACATATGTGTATTTAGTGTCTGTGATACATCCTTTGAGTTAATGGTAATGATAATTCATATTTTCAAGAGTTAAAAAATTTAAGATATGAATAATCATTATTAACTCATAAAATGCTTCCGACCATAGGATCATCACGAGGATGGTGATTAATTCAGAAGGTTGGTATACAATCATTTCTCTTTAGTAGATGAGTCTTGAGTCTATGGTGTGGAGACATCGGAGTGAGAGTACAGGTACTCATTAGAGAACGAAGGCACTAAGCGTGACCACCCCGAGTAGTCATTAGGAAGTCTACCTTCTCATCAATGACTAACTCGATGCTGCAGTGGTGTGTCTGGTTCTTTGACCTGAGGTGCATCGATAGTTCACCTTGAGGGTGTTATAGTTTGACTATACCATAACTCGATCTCCTAGCCATACGGAATTTCGAGGTGTATGTTGGCTATAGCATGTTCATTGTAGGAACTGGATTACATCAAGATGGAATCTATCTACCTAGGTGGTAGAGGAGCAGCCCTATGATGATCATAAGAATCAAGTCCAGAAGCCCATGGCCATGGCAGAGTGAAATAATAGAAAGAGTTTCTATTTAGATTTTCACATCAGACTTGAATTGAATGATTACATCATATGATAGAAACTAGGGTTTGACGAGTTCACCTTAACCCTAATCTGATTGGGGCTCAAGATAGAAGAACTTAATCAAATAGGTGGCTGCACCAAGAGGTTCACATTCAGCTCTGATGGGTTGCCACCATATACTGCTAGGTGTCACTGATGGATTTTGAAAGCAATTAGAATGATTTAGATGATCGATCATTCTAGCTGTTCGAATTAGAAGAGTTTTGATCCATTGAAAAAGTTTCGATGATGTCGATGATAGAGATCATGACATATCCCATTACCATACAAAATTGAACCTAACTAGGTCACATAAATAAGGGGTTGAATCTGGTGATCATCAATTGAACTAATCCAGTTCAATTGATCTGAATAAGATTCAATTAGGTTCAAGAAAATCGTGCTAGCACTCGATTGAACCTATCATTCTTCTTTTACTATCATAAATAGTTGTCCTGACTGAGCCAAAGGAGTTTGTACTCGATCAAAGGCCTTCACTTGGTCTGACTGAAGTCTGTCTAAGTTAGAAAAGGGTTGTCTTATTTTGTAAGACAATACCTACCATTTTTGGTCACCTACTATTTCTCGTCCTTTGACTTTGGTCAAAAGTTGATCTTTGATTGGTCAAATATTGACCATTAATATTTTGACTTCTATCCATGTGTCATGCACCTATTGGAGAGCTGGTTGGGGCTTGTCCCCCTGCCAGAACCTGGAAAGGAGGAGGGCGCACGCCATCCTTGGCGTGTGCCCAAGCTGGAGGTGCCCAGGAGTCCCTGTTGGATAGGGACTCCATCTCCTTTTTGGATTCCAATTAGACTTCTCCTAAGAGCCAAGTTTAACTGGTCTTAGGTGCCATCTAAAGATGAATCTAGGAGACTCTATTCCCACCAATCAAATTTAGATCTGATTTCACAAAGAGTTATGATTGGTTGGGAAGAAGAGGAGTTGGATCACGCATAGTCTATAAATAAGATCCTGCGCCAAACTCAAAGAGCAATTGAATTCTCTACGCCCCAAGGCTATTTGTCTCTCCCTCTTTCATGCCAAATCCATCTTCTCTCTCTCCTCTCCATGTTCAATGTAGTTTGGGATCCAAGTTGGTGCAATCCATATGAGAGAAAGGTGACAGAAAGCTAGAAGGCTGCACTGCTAATAAGGACAACTGCTGATCTTCGAAAGGTATTTTGAAGATCCTCCAAATTAGATTCAGATATGATTTTTGGAGATATGATAGAAAAGAAGAAGATCTTTAGATCCAGCCCTACCGATAGAGGTCAGGCACTTGCATGGCTAGATCCAGAACCTTCCGCTGCTTATAAGATCATCAATGGGTAATAGGATTACCCTACATTAAGATAAATTAAATTTAATTTAATTTATCTAAATTTATTTTAATTATTAAAATAATAAAGATCAGATCTGAAACATTCTAGATCTGATTTGGATCAAGGAGAAAAATTTTTGAAAATATCTCTTAATCCGATCAGATCTGAACGAACCTGGTCTAGGAAATCAGGATTTTCTTTCAGTACCATCAATCAAAAGATTGTTAAAGAAAAACTAGACTTGACATGCCTTAAAAAGAATAGTTAATGAGAGTTAAATCAAGTTTAGAAAGTAAGCCTAGCCTATAAATAAATTTAAAGAAGAAAGACTACTAAAAACCTCATGGCACGTAGTCTTAGTCGACTAAGTCAGGAGTTAGTTGACACGGTCTCATAGAATAGCAAAAGCTAGAAAGTATAAAAAGATCAAAATTCAGAATCTAGGAGACTTAGTCGACTAAGTTAGAAAGTTAGTCAACTCAATCTTCAAGAATAGCGAAAGTCAGAAAACACATAAAGATAAAAATTCAAAACCCAAGAAACTTAGTCGATTCAGAGAATAGTGAAAGCCAGTAAACACATAAAGATAAAAATTCAAAACCCAAGAAACTTAGTCGATTCAATTTTAGAGGATAGCAGAAGATAGAAAGCATAAAAAGATGAAAATCTAGAACCCAAGAGACTTGGTCAACTAAGTTAGAAAGCTAGTCGACTCTATCTTAGAAAATAGTAGAAGATAAAAAGTATAGAAAGGCCAAAATTTAGGATCTAGGGGATTTAGTCGACTAAGTCAGAAAGTTAGTCGATTAGTCATAGAGAAGTATCAACAGACAGTAAGGCCATTTTTCAACCACCTGATACCTAGTTGACTAAGTTTGAGTCTTAGTCGACTAAGTAAAAAACTTAGTCGACTCAGATAAAGTTAATCAACTAAGTCACTGTAATGGCTAGTTTTTCAAATATGTGCTTTTTTAATCCAACTTTTTCTCAATCTTTAGATTTGTATTTTTAATGGCTAGGGTATTAAATCAGGCCTTTCTAAATATTTTAGAATGATTAAAAAGTCTTGAAATATATAAGAAATATTAAAGAACTTTAAGAAGAACTTTTGAACAATTATTGAAGAGCTTTCAAGTCTACTTCAGTTCATTGATTGTGTGAGCCATTCTTAGAGTGAATGAAGAATTTTTTGAAGAGATTATTCTATCCTTCTAGTCATCCTCAAAGTGAGAGATGTCAAGTCTCAAGTATTGAAGAGCTTCACCAACTTCTCTCAAGCATTCAAGAAGTAGAGCAATGCCAACAAGCCTCCAACACACAAACTCTTCTTTGGGCTTCATTGGATTTTTCTTTCTAAACTCATTGAATTATTGTGATTGTATTTTTATCTATTTAGAAGTTTCTTGGGTTGAGAAACTTAGGTTAGTCTAAGCCTAGAGTTGATATTGTAAAAATTTGATTGGTGAGCCTAGGACAAAACCATTCGAGATTGATAGTTAGCCCAAGAAAATAATCATTGTAAAGATTGTAATTAGTGAGCCTAAGCCAAAACCAACCAGATTGAATTGTAAGCCCAAGAAAAATAATTGAACTATAATCAATTGAGTGATTATTGTTGAATTCTCAAGTGGTTTACTTGAGGAGTAGATTGGTGCTAAACCACTATAAAAACTTGATCTTTGTGTTTGTTATTGGGTCACTTATATTGCTCTTATTGCTATACTCATGTTTTACATTATTTCACCAGGCATACAACATTGAAATTCAGTATAATCAAAGTTTAAAATTTTTAAATATCCAATTTACCTCTCCTCTTGGTCCTTAAGCAATAAGTGGTATCAGAGCGGATGCTCTAATATTGGTTGTTGACCTAACAGTCTTAGAGATAAAAATTTAATGGCGAACCCAATTGAGACTCCATTGGTTGAAGGGTAGTCAACCAATAGACCCTCGCTTTTCAATAAAATCAATTATACCTATTGAAAAGCAAGAATGAGAATATTTATTCAAGTACAAAATAATGATATGTAGAATATCATAGTAAAAGGCCCTTACACACCCACAACTATAATTGATGGTATGTCCATTCCAAATTCTAAAAAAGATTGAGATAAACATAACAAAAGAGAAGCACAACTTAATGCCAAAGCAATGAATATGTTATATTATGCTTTAGATGCCAATGAGTTTAATAAAATATCAATATATTCATCCACAAAATTTGGGATAGACTTGAAGTTACCCATGAGGGTACTAATAAAGTTAAGAATCTAAGTTAAATATATTGGTACAAAAGTATGAATTATTCAAAATGGAACCACATGAAATCATCACCAAAATGTTCACCAGATTCACCAATATATTAAATGGTTTAAAGAGCTTAGGAAAGGACTATTCTAATAGGGATGTTGTGTGCAATATTCTTCAATCTTTGTCAAAGAATTGGGAGCCAAAAATGACTGCCATTCAAAGGCAAAGAACTTAAATAAGTTAGCTTTGGAACAGCTCATTAGTTCAGTCATGACCTATGAGCTCAATATGAATCAAGAAAAAGAAGAAGAAGTGAAGAAAAAGAAAACTATAGCTCTTAAAGCTGCTACCATCCATGAAGAAGAAAGTGATTTTGAAGAAAACTTGGAAGATGATGGGAAGATGGCCATGATAGCAAGAAGATTCAAAAAGTTCATGAGGAGGAAGAAATTTTAATCTAGGAGAAAATACAACAACGAAGAAGGTAGCAAAGAAAAAGAGAAGGAAAAAGAGAAAAAACAACCATCTCTTTGCTGTGAGTGCAAGAAGCCCAAATGCTTTTGAATGAATTATCCTATGTTGAACAAAAGCTCCAAGAGAATAAAGAAAAAAGCATACAAAGCTACATGAAGCAATAATGAGGACTCTTCTTTAAGTGAAGAAGAATGTCAAAAAGAAGAAAAGACAAACCTTTGCCTTACGGCACTTGATGATAATGAGGTGTGCTTGGCATCTGTGAGAGCTTAAAGAAGATGGTACTTAGATAGTGGATGTTCGAAGCACATGATGGGAGATAGATCTCAATTTATCTCTCTTGAAGCAAAGGATGGAAGTGTGGTAATATTTGGAGATAATAGTAAAGGTAAAATTATTGATCTCAATAATATCTTGATAACACCCTCCACTTGTATTGAAAATATCTTGTTAGTTGATATTGTAATGCATAACTTACTTAGTATTAGTCAATTATATGATAAAATTTTTAATATTTCATTTAAATCATCCCATTATATTATAACTAATTTATTTGATGATAGTATTAAATTCATAGGAAAAAGATATGGCAATGTTTATATTGAAAATCTTGATGAACTTAAAAATGATAATGTTGAATGTCTTGTTGCTATGAAAGTTGCTATGAAAGCTAAATTAAATGAATCTAGTTGAATTTGGCATAATAGAAAAGGTCATGTAAGCATGGATTCATTGGCTAGATTGATTAAGCTTGACTTAATAAAAGGCTTACCTAAAATAAATTTTGAAAAGAACAAGATTTGCAAAATATGTCAACTTGGTAAACAAACAAAATCTTCTTTCAAATTCAAGAATATTGCTTCAACAACTAAACCTCTAGAGTTACTTCATATGGATTTGTTTGGACCAATTTCAACTACTAGTCTAGAAGAGAAAAGATATCGGTTTGTTATAATCGATGACTTTTCAAGATATACTTGGGTTTTATTTTTATCTTATAAAGATAATATTTTTGATATGTTTGTTGATCTATTTAACAAAATAACAAAAGAAAAAAAATATAATATTTTGTATATAAGAAGTGATCATGGCATTAAATTTGAAAATCAAAAGTTTGAAAGTTTTTGCTCTAAAAATAAAATAAATCATAATTTTTAGCTCCTAGGATACCCCAACAAAATGGGATAGTAGAAAGAAAGAATAGAACATTAATTGAAATGACATGGACCATACTCTGTGAAAGTAATCTTTCAAAATATGTTTGGGTAAAAGCTATTAACACCATATGTTATGTGCTAAATAGAGCCCTAATTAGACCTATTTTGAAGAAAACTCCATAAAAACTTTACAAAAAAAAGAAACCTAATATTTCATATTTCAAAGCTTTTGGATGTAGATGTTTTATTTTGATAAATTGTAAAGATAAATTAGATAAATTTGATACAAAATTAAATAAAAATATTTTTCTAGGTTATTCAATAAATAGTAGAGCATATAGAATGTTTAATAAAAGAACATTAGTTGTAGAGGAATCCATGCATGTCATCTTTGATGAATCTAACTCTCTTAAAGCAAGAGAAGAAGAATTTGATATGGATGCAGATAATATTGAAAAGGAATTGAAAAATATGACACTTAAAGATACTCCTTTACAAGAAAAAGAAGATAAAAAATAAGATATTGAAGAAAGAGAACCACAACTCCAAGAAGACCAAGGTACATCTAATCTACCAAAGAAATGGAGGTATGATCACAATTATCCTAAGAAATTAATTATAGGTGATCCATCTCATGGAATTAAAACTAGATCATCTCTTAGGGAAGCTTTGAATCATGTTGCATTCATATCTCATATAGAATGTAAGAATATAATTAAAGCTAAAAAGGATCCAAATTAGATATTAACAATGTAAGAAGAGTTAAATCAATTTAAAAGAAATAAAGTTTAGAAACTAATTGAAAGACCTAAAAACTTTCTTGTAATTGGTACTAAATGGATATTTAGAAATAAACTTGATGAGAAGGGTAATATAATTAGAAATAAGACTAGATTGGTTGCATAAGGATACAATCAGGAAGAAAAAATTAATTTTGATGAATCCTTTGCACTAGTAGCTAGACTTGAAGCTATTAGTTTGCTCCTATTATTTGCTTGTTTTATGAATTTCAAACTTTTTAAAATGGATGTAAAAAGTGCATTCTTGAATGAATTAATTGAGGAGAAAATTTATCTCAAACAACCTCTAGATTTTGAAAAACAAGAATTGCCCAATTATGTCTCTAGGCTTAAGAAAGCACTATATGGATTAAAACAAACTCCTAGGGCTTAGTATGATAGGTTAAGCAAATTTTTATTAAATAATAATTTTTTAAAAAAATATGGATAAAATATTATTTATTAAAAAAATTAAATAATTTATTAATCATGCAATTATATGTTAATGACATTGTGTTCGGAGCTACTGATGAGGCTTTGTGTAGAGATTTTACTCATCTTATGCAAGAAGAGTTCGAGATGAGTATGATGGGAGAGCTCAATTTCTTTCTTGAACTCCAGATCAAGCAATCATATGAGGAGATCTTCATCAATCAAAATAAATACATAAAGAAAATGTTAAAAAAATTTGGGATGGAGAATGTTAGAGGCAGTAGGACCCCTATAAATACAAGTTGTAAGCTTGATCAAGATGTAAAAGAAAAGGTAGTAGATTTTGAGTTATATCAAGGTATGATTGGATCGTTGCTTTATTTAACTGCAAGTTGACCCGATATAATATTTAGTGTATGCATGTGTGCATGATGTCAATCAAATAGTTAAAAAAAATTTTAAGTACTTGATAAATACTCAAGATATAGGCTTATGGTATTCAAAACAATCTTCACTAGATTTAATTGGATATAGTGATTTTGATTTTGCTGGTTGTTGCTTGGATAGGAAGAGTACAAATAGAACATGTCAATTTCTAGAAGTAAATTTGATTTTATGGTTTAGTCAAAAACAAAATTCAATAGCCTTGTCTACGATGGAAGCCAAATATATTGCTGCTAGAAGTTATTGCGCTGAACTATTATAAATCAAATAATAATTAAAAGACTGATATTACTTGTAACAATATTTCTATTTGATGTAACAATACAATTACAATAAATCTAACAAAGAATCTAATATTATACTCAAGAATAAAACATATAGAAATTAGACATCATTTTATTAGAAACCATGTACAAAATAATAACATAACTCTTGAGTTTGTGCCAACTAAAAATCAAATTATAGATATTTTCACTCAACCTTTGAATGAAAAAAGATTCTGTGCCATAAGAAAGCAATTAGGCCTATTTGATCCATATTGTTAAAATTATTGAATATAATTGTATGTTGAAATGATTATAGTAATGTGATGAATTTTCTTGAATCATCTATGCTTAAACTCTATTAGAAAAGGTGTGTCTCATTATAAATTTCTTGGACTGAAACTTTAAATATTCAGTTCTATGCCAAACTGAGCCAACTAAGTGAAAATCTTAGTTGACCCAGACTTAGTCGACTCAGAATTTAATCTTCGTCGACTAAGTGTCAAGAATCCTATTTATAAAATAGGATTTCCTATGGGACTTTGTTTATTTCCTATTCACCTCTCTTAGCCATCCCACCTTAAAACTCTAAGGCATCCAACTTTTCTCAAAAAAACCCCAAATCAAAGCCCTAAAAACTCTAATAGAGAGGATCTGGATCTAAGGTGCCGAGGAAGAAGAAGCTTTGCACACATCCTCAAGTCATGCCTCTCCAAAATCAGACATACAAGCATCGGACGAAGAATCGTTTGGACACTATTGAGCCATCTCAATCTGGTCCAATTCTTGATCCTCCAACCATGTCTTCCCCTCCCTCTCCTCCTACATCGACCGCTCAAGCTGCTACTGCTCCAACATTTTCACTACCTTAATGATCCACTTCATTTTCTACCCCTATTCAACTCATGATTTAGGCCACACCCTCTCCCTCGAAGGTAATACCGTTCTCATCAAGAGCAGTGATCGCTAAAAGGAAAATAGATTTCAACATTTTGGAAAAACAAGGGTTTGAAATTGGGGAATGCACTAAATTTCAAGGATGGGAGTATCTCTGCTTGCTGAAATTGCCTACATACCCAAATTTACTAAGAGAATTTTATGGGAATGCAAAGTTCAGTGCTCAATCATTGAAAATTGAAGTAAAAGGAGTCAAAATTATTCTATTAGTCAAGACATTAGGACAACTACTAAAAACTCCTTGTGATGGTACAGAGAGATTTGATGATCATAAAGAAGGATTATGTCTACTATTCAATAGAGATGATGCATTGGATTCTGAAGAAATCTTGGTAAAATATTTGAGTACCGAGCATCGCCTTCTTCATCACATGGTTTGCAAAATTTTTATTCTCTAAATTGGCCATTTTGATTATGTAACAAGAAATGATGTGAAAATTTTGTATCACATACTAAAGAAAGTAAAATTTTAATTTTCCTACCCTGATGATAAAGACTATGCAGGAAGCAAGGATGAGAGCCAAACCTACTTTACCTTATGGAAAATTCCTCACCCTTATCTTTAGAGAGTTTGGTGTAGAGATGGAGGGTGAACCATTTTGACACCTGTGATGAAAACTCTTTGAAAAGGATGGGTTTTAGAAAAGTAAACATGCAATGGGCCAAAGTTGACAATGAAGAAGAGCCCGTGCCAATGCCTAAGCCTGTACCAAGATCTGTAGGCCCATCTATTTGGCTAGTGCTGCCTGTAGCAGTCCACCTTAAGGAAGATCAGATCATGGATATTGTGCGATGTATTGTTCATTAAGTGTCTGATCAACTTTCCTCATTAGTGGTGAGTGCTGTGGAGTGTGTCCTTACCAGGCAGCATTCTTCGACGGCTATGGATCCATCCTCCTCAATATATCTAGATCCCACATTAGACCAGGCCACCTATAGATGCATACCTATGAGCTTAAATATCTATTTGTATTTAACCTAGTAATTGTCATAGTTTAAGCTCCTTTTTTATCTTTGATGTATGCCTATTTTGGCCTTATGTTTATGTTCAAACTTTTAACATATATGAATGAAGCTTCTTATCTTCCTCCTTTGCATATATAATATGTGATGAATTGACTCTACTGTGTAATATGTAATGCTCTTTGTGTCTTATTTACTTTGTGATAATGTCAAAAAGGGAGAAAAGGATAATAATGAGTATAATTTAAATAATTTATAAATTCAATGTATAATAAGTATAATTTGAAGTATTATCTGAAGCATTTAATCGATTCAAACATGAATAGGTGTGCTTTGAAACCTCAACAATCAATTTGCACATATTAAGGGAGAGTAAATACAAAATCAAAAATTAATTTAAACGTAGTTATTATATTCATGGGGAGCTTGTGAAATTCAATAAAATTTGAATGAATATATTGTATATAAATTGATTGTATAAAAATTATATTGAAATTTGAAGGAAAGGTATACTCAAAGGGTTTTATCATCATTAAAAAGGAGATTGTTGATCCCTAAATTGATTTTAATGATAAAAAAAGTATTTGAGTATAATGTGTTAAGTTACTAATATTATTTTTGAGGATGTGTAGTTTAAATTCTATGTGCTCACAATATTATAAGTGATTTTCATCAATTAAATAAAGTACCACCAATCAAGAAGTCATTGAAGAAAAACTAGACTTGACATATCTTAAAAAGGATGATTAATGAGAATTAAATCAAGTTTAGAAAGCAAGACTAGTCTATAAATGAATTTGGAGAAGAAAGGCTGTTAAAAACATCATGGCATGCTTGGCATGTAGTCTTAGTCGACTAAATTAGGAGTTAGTCGGCTCAGTCTCAGAGAATAGTAGAAGATAGAAAGTATAAAAAGATAAAAATTCAAAATTTAGAGGACTTAGTCGACTCAGTCTCAGATGATAGCAGAAGCCAGAAAGCATAAAAAGATAAAAATTCAGAACCTAGAAAACTTAATCAACTAAGTCAGAAAGTTAATCAACTTAGTCTCAAAGGATAGCAAAAGACAAAAAGCCCAAAAAAGCAAAAATCTAAAATTTAGAGGACTTAGTCGATTATGTTAGAAAGCTAGTCGACTCAGTCTCAGAAGACAATAGAAGATAGAAAGCATAGAAAGGCCAAAATTTAGGATCCAAAAAATTTAGTCAACTAAGTCAGAAAGTTAGTTAACTCAGTCATAGAGAAGCATCAAAAAGTAGTAAGATTATTTTTCACCTACCTGATACCTAGTTGACTAAGTCTGAGTCTTAGTCGACTAAGTGAAAAACTTAGTCAACTTAGAGAAAGTTAGGTGACTAAGTCACTATAACAGCTAGTTTTTCATATCCCAACTTTTTTTTCAATGGCTAGATTTATATTTTTAACGGCTAGGGCATTAAATGGGACCTCTCTAGATATTTTAAAATGGTGGAAAAGCTTTGAAATATATAAGAAATATTAAAGAAATTCAAGAAGAACTTTTGAACAACTATTGAAGAGCTTTCAAGTCTACTTCAGTTTATTGATTGTATAAGCCATTCTTGGAGTGAAGGAAGAGTTCTTTTGAAGAGATTATTCTATCCTTTAAATCATACTCAAAGTAAGAGAAGTCAAGTCACAAGCATTGAAGAGCTTCACCAACTTTTCTCGAGCATTCAAGAAGTAAAGCAAAGCCAACAAGCCTCCAATTCATAAACTCTTCTTTTGGGCTTCATTGAGTTTTTCTTTCTAAACTCATTTAATTATTATGATTGTTATTTTATCTATTTATAAGTTTCTTGGGGTGACAGACTTTGATTGGTCCAAGCCTCGACTTGGACATTATAAAGGTTTGATTGGTGAGCCTAAGATAAAATCAATCGAGATTGATTGTTAGCCTGAAAAAATAATTATTGTAAAGATTGTAGTTGGTGAGCCTAAGTCAAAACTAACCAAGTTGAATTGTGAGCCTAAGAAAAATAATTGAACTATAATCAATTGAGTAATTATAGTTGAATTCTCAAGTGGTTTACTTGAGGAGTGGACGTAACTACCGAGTTTGGCACCAAACCACTATAAAAGCTTGATCCTTGGGTTTGTCATTGGGTCACTTATATTGCTCTTATTCTATACTCATGTTTTACATTATTTCACCAAGCACACAATACTGAAATTTAGCATAATTAAAGTTTAAAATTTTAAAATACCTAATTCATCCTTCCTCTTGGGTAGCCATCTTTAGACAGCAGTTTGCATATAGATAAACTTGGACCCCAGTCCGATATATGTATTTTTATAAGTTATCCTAAGAAAACTAGGGGTTATTACTTCTACCATGTTGAAGAACAAATGGTGTTCATCAATAGTAGGGCATTCTTTTTGGAAAAGAAGTTTCTTAGAGAAGGACCTAGTGCCTGTAAAGTTAAACTTAAGGAAGTTTGACTGGTAGAAGAATAAACATAATCTAGTAAACCTATAAAATCAGATTTGATTAAATCAAATCCAGAGCCCATAGAAGTGGCACCGTTAAGAAAATCCAGTAGAGTACTAGGTCAGCTGGATAGATATTATAGTTTCTTGGTCAAGACGGTGATCCTATTAAGCTTGATGAGAGCAATGAAGATCCGATAACCTACATGGATGCCATGCAGAGGTTTGACTCTGAGAAGTGGTTTGAAGCCATAAAATCTAAAATAAAGTCTATGAAAATCAATAGTATGTGGACACTAGTTATTCCACGTGAAGGGATAAAATCCGTTGGGTGCAAATAAATCTTCAAAAGGGAAAAGTGGCACAGACAGAAAGGTGGAGACCTATAAAGCCCGTTTAAGTGTCATCTTGGAGTTAAAACATGCGATTAGAATGTATGACTTTGTTATGAACGAAGAAGTACCCTACATCTATAAATGGATAAATGGTTCTATAATAATATTCCTTATATTATATGTGGATGACATTCTCTTAATCGGAAATGACATTCTAGCATTACAAGGAATAAAGATTAGGCTATCATCTTTTTTCTCTATGAAGGATTTGAAAGAAGCATCCTACATCCTAAAGATGAAGATCTATAGAGATAGATCTAAAGGATGCTTGGGTTGTCCCAATCCACATACATAAATGTCATGCTGAATAGATTCAGCATGGAGAATTTCAAGAAAGGCTATCCATCAATGGGTCATGAAATTTCTCTCTCCATTAAAAGATTGTCCGATAAAGAGAGAGAGCATATGAGTAAAATTTTATATACCTTTACAGTGGGATCTATCATGTACGTTATGACATGTACGAGACTAGATGTGGCATTCTCACTAGAGATAGTGAGTAGATACCAGTTTAATCTAGGTGAAAACTACTAGAATGTTGTAAAGACAATCCTTAAGTCTTTAAGAAATACCAAAGACCATGGCTCATATATGGAGATACTGACTTAAAAGTTATGGGATACATTGATTTCAATTTTTAATCAAATTATGATAATAGCAAGAATGTGTCAGGTCAGGTCATATTTTTATCCTAAATAAAGGAGCAATCTATTGAAAAAGTTTTAAGCAGAACACTGAAGCCTATACTATTTGCGAGGCAAAATACATCATGACATTGATGCTGCTAAGGTGGCTATGTGATTGCAAAAGTTTATTAGTGAGTTAGGAGTGGCACCCTCCATCAATGGTCCAGTTTTACTATATTGTGACAATATTGGAGCCATAACTCAGGTTAAAGAACTAAAGGCACCCCATAGGTCCAAATATATTCTACATCGCTATCGTCACGACTAGAAGATAGTGGATCAAGATGATGTCAACCTTCAGAAGATCAAAAGAAAAGAGAACTTAGCCAATCCATTTGCTAAAGCCTCAAAATGAAGGAGTTCGACGAACTCAACTGGTAGATAGGTATTTAAAATTATTCTGATTGGCTTTAGTCCAAATGGGAGTTATTAGAAAATATATCTTAAAGCTAATTATCTAAGTTGTAAATGATTATAATTTGTATATTAAATCAATTAATAAAAGTTATTTGGCTTATTCATCTTCAATCATCTATCTTTCTTAAATGAACTTCTATGTTATGATGAATTTCTTAAAACCACAATCAATCGATAAAGGAGGATTTATTGGATGGTTCTTAAAATTATTTATGATCAAATGATAGGTTATTAATTAGGATGATAACCTATCGAGTATAGATCATTGTATGCCATATGCATTGGTTGTCCTCGTAACCAAGTGGTATGGAGATACTAGTATGGCATGCAAGTGAGATATAGGAGTACATCTATACTGAACATGATCAATGTAGCACTCTACTATCAAGAGTAGCTAGCAAAGGCTAATGGGTATAAGTGTCCCTCCGACCTGAGATCACCACGATGACTTACAAGCAACTCACTATACTTTGGTGCCGGACTACCTATATTTCTAATATAGTGATGGAAGATTTTTGGATGCAGTCAAGTATTTGCATAGTCAATGTGTGAGTCAAGATGGGATTGACTACTCTTGATTAATTCAGGAGTGAATGTCTTACGGTGTTTTAATTAAGCAAAACCTAAGCCTGAATAATCCTTGTAAGGAGTCATGAGATTTATAAGGTTAAGACACAACATGGATAAACTATTTTGAGTATTGACTGTTATACTCAAAGTCATCCTGAGCATTAAGGGTCAAAGGGATGAATTATATGGTAACCAAAGGCTAGGGTTCTAAGAATGTTGCTTTACATACATTCGACCTATCCAGACATTGAGTACCATTAATAGATGGTCATTTTGATTGTTATAGAAATTGATTACTATGCTACCGACTAAGGTTCGAACCTATGAAATCATACATATAAGAAGTTTCTATCTGATCGAATGGTTGATTAATGATTAAGAATCATTTAGCGATCAAATCATCAAAATGACTGATGATTGATCTAGTGCAAGTATTGCAGGAGGATCAATTAGTAATTAGATTGCTAGTTGGCTCAATTTGATTGAGCAACTATGCTAAAATCAAGTCTAATTAAATTAGATTCAATTAGAATTGATTTAAACTTGATTGGGTCAAGTCTAATTGATTTATGAGATAAGTCAATTATAAAGAAGAATAATTTCCTATTTGATTAAAACTTGAGTGCACCTAATTCCTAATTAAGTTAGAATTTAAATTAGATTTATAAATAATTTAATCTAATTTAATTAAGCTCCTAGTTGGATTAGGATCATCCTTAATTAGGTTGCACTAATCCTAATTCAATAGATTTTAAAATAGGTTTGACCTAGTCAAAATCGGAGAGTCCCAATTGGACTGAGATTCTCCCTCCTCCCTTATGCCATGTACCTACCTTATTTTTCTCATATTAGTGTGAGAATTCTCACACCAAAAAGAATTTCTTGTGCCCTCTCTTCCTTTGTTTTGGAAAGTTATTTGAATTGGTCAAATAATGAATAACTTGATAGAGTTTTAAAAGATTAAAACTCCTCCCTCTTTCTTTGGATTTTAGATTCTCCATGCACAAAAAGAGACTTGGGGTGGCATCCAAGAGTTGGACGCCCCCAAGTTTCCTCCTTTGACTAATTCCTTCTTAGGTATTTGACCTAAGGAAAGACTCGAGAGGGCGCCACATTTTAAGGGTTGTTGTAGGCATGAGAAATTACTTTTTTTCATGAAAAAAATTAGAGAGAGAGAGGGCATGGAGAGTTGTGCACCTATTTTCTTAGGCGTGGGGTTTCTTTTTTACATCATATGGTTCATTTCCTGTTGAGAGAAAAAGAAGAGAAGAAGGGTCTTCTCTTAGGTTTTCCTCTTGATCTCTTTCTTCTTCATGTTTTGAGAGATTAGTGAGAAGTTTTTGTCCATCAATCCTCCTTCTATTCTTCCTCTCTTGGAGGGTCCAAGAAGTTTAAAGAAAGATGTTCAGATCAACTATCAGGAGGGATCTGCAAGAAGCTAATACTTCACACAGATCTTCATTTAACGAACCTTTGATCAGCATAGGAGTCTCGTATGAAAAACTTGTAGAGGTTGGACACCCTGTGTGGCTTCGAACAATGAAGACAACCACGAATATCAGTAGCGGTGCTCTCAACCTGTACAAAGGTAAAGAGATCTGATCTCTTTTATACCTAGATTTGATCTAGGATTTGCTAGATGTGATCTAGGATATTGATATGATCAATACCAATTTAATTTTTATTTCATATTTATATTTGCATCCTGACATATCATAGGTCATAGATGTAGGTGTTTAGTGATATGATCACATGCATAAATAGATTAATTTAATTAATCTAAGTCTTCCTCTAAGTTGTATTTCAAAAAAGTTTCAAAATACATGCATGAATTCTATATATTTTTCCTTCACTCCAGACTAAAGTACCGATTTCCATCATTGTCCGACCTTGAAGATGAATGAGCTTCCAAAAGTAGTTAAAATAGTCCTACCGAGGTTCTGATCTGGAACTTGATCTACAAATTCATCACTTTTGATCCAAAGATTGATCTTTAAATTGGGTCATCTGATCCTAAGCCCCAACAGCTTAATCTCAGTACAAATGACTCATGGATCAACCTCGAAAGCATTCGACCTTCTATCCAAACTCTAGCAAATAATATCCAACTACCAGCAAGTCATGACAAATGACAGTCCACTCTCCATAATAAATTCTGAATGGTCCAAACGGCCTACTAACATTCTATTGTAGCTATCACCATCAATTAGTTACAAGCTCCATCTATAAATAGAACCTTTCAGATAAATTTTTGGCTCTAAGCTCTCTTTTCATCTCCAATCTCTTGAGTACTCTAATTTTATTGGCTGGAATACTAACTCGACCATCGGAGGGTCCATGTCGGAGCCACCTCTAATCAAAACTTTATCTTGCAAGTTCCACTGATGAGACCCTAATTTCCACCTTCAGCAATCTCCAGTGGCAATCTATTTTCTACACCAAAAGGATTGGCGTTAGAGGATGGGACTGTGAACCCTTATTCTAAAAGAAGTACCCAGTTGAACAATCACCCCATTCTCTGTTCAAGCAAAAAAGCCCTCTAAGAGAGCATCCTCCTGGCAATCTGCCACCACTATCACTCGATCCGAACTAGAGCCGACTGATCATCCTATTCCACCACCATTATCTACAGTGCAACCTTCTCAGCCGATAGCAATGGTAGATGCAAGCCAGTTCAACCTATTGGTATAGCAGATGAGAAGCCTCATGAAAGCCGTGTAGGCAATGCAGCAGGCTCCGACATCGGCGCCATTCGAGAGGCTATGGTTGAAGCACCGAGATCTGGAACAAGGGAGACCCACTTGGAGAAGCCAACCAAAAACTTTTGGAAAGAAAAAATAGAGAGTTACAAGTCCCTATTCTGAGCATGACTCTACCCCCAGAAAGTCTCTACCCCCATCAAGTTTGCTACACTTTAAGACTTGTGATCGAGATGATGTCTTTGATCAAAAGCTTTAGAAAATGAATCGATGGATTGAGAAGTTTCACCATACCGCCCCTACCCATAATGATGATATCTACATTGACCCATCTTTTACTTTCTAGATCATGCAGGAGCCCATCCCATCGAATTTCAAGCTTTCCTAGTTCAAAAGTTATGATGAGACTCCAGATCCAGTCGACTACCTGAAAGCCTTCCAAATCATGATGCTACTCCATAGCGTGCCACATGCCATTTTGTACCAATCTTTTCCATCAACCCTAAAGAGTATAGCAAGAAACTGATACTCAGACCTTAAGCCAGGTACCATTTGCTCCTTTGATTAATTGAGCAATCAGTTTTTGGATTATTTTGTTAGCAGCCGACATCAAAGGTAGGGCTCAAATTTTTTTATCAACATCAAATAAAAGGAAGAAGAGTCCATCGAAGTTTATGTCAACCGCTTCAATACTACTACTTTAGAGGTCTGAAATTTGAACCAATCAATTACAATGGCACTCTGAAGGATGGCCTTCTAAAAAATGATCTCCTCTTCTTGTTAGAAAATAAATATTCCTGAAACTTCGCTGATATGCTAGCTCGGGCTAAAAGCTATGCCCGAACTAAAGAAGCTTTCAAGCTATGAGATGATGATGTCGCAAGTGAGCGGCAGGCAGGAGAATCTAGCAAGTCCACACCTATGAAAAAATAAAGAGAAGATTGACCACATTCTAAGACTCCTCCTGAATGTAGATGAACCCGAACTCCACCTCAGGCTCATCAACCAAGAAGCCTGGATTGAAGGATGTGGTGAAGCCCACCCCGAAGGTTCAATAACTACGTCTCTCTAAATGCTTCAAAAACTCAAGTTCTGATGGAGATTAAGGAGCAACTACTAAGGCTAGAGAGGTTGCGATCACATTCAAATAGGCACAACCTTGATAAGTATTGTCTAAACCATCATGACCATGGTCACGATACTAAAGAATGTATCTAGCTCTAAGATGAAATCAAAAAACTAATCAGCTGAGGTCAGCTAGATCAATTCTTGTGACATCAATGTGAAAGAAGAGAAGAGTGGTCGAGAGATCTCCCATAGCTAGAGCAACCTCAAAGGGAAGAACCTTAAGGAGACCAAACCCTGGTTGGAATCATCAACACTATTGTTAGAGGACATCGATAAGAAGAAGCTAGTGGATGGGCAATACTAATGAAAGGGCGGAGGACTGAAAAATCCATCACTTTCACTGAAGAAGATGCATAAGAGGTTATATTTTCACATGATGATGTGGTTGTAATTTTTCTAAATATTATAAATTATGATGGATGCTGTGTCTTGGTCGATAATAAAAGTTCTGCTGATGTCTTATTTTATGATGCCTTCTCTAAAATGTCTATACCTAACAATCTAATGAAGCCACTAAGCACTCCATTGATGGGATTTACTAGTGATGCTATATCGGTTGAAGGAATAATTACTTTACTAGTTGTGGTACGCCAGTATTCAAAACAATCCCGAGCTTAGATTGATTTTTTGGTAATAAAAGTTCCTTCTACCTACAACATTATCCTCGGGCAACCTAGACTTAATGCTCTTCGAGCTATAGTATCAACATATTATTTGAAAGTTAAGTTCTCAACAGAATTTGGAGTTAGAGAAGTTTGAGATGATCAAGCTCTGGCATGATGTTATTATACAATTGCTCTGCAAAATGGTAAGTAGTCTGAAGTCTACCCTATAGATGGCTTGGAAGTTCGGGATGATCTAATTGACGAATAGAGAGAACCTATTGATGATCTTATCACAATCTCTTTGAATGACAGGAACGAAGATCATATAGTTCAAATTGGTTCAAATTTAAATAAAGAAGTAAAGAGACAGCTAGTTATCTTTCTACAAAAGAATGTAGATATTTTTGTTTGGGTTCCTGCAGATATACTTAGGATAGATGTAGAGGTGATGGAACATCATCTGAGTGTGGATCATAAACATCGACCTGTAAAGCAAAAGAAGTAAAGTCTTGCACCAGAGCATCAAAAAGTAATTATGGACAAGGTGGATAAGCTCCTTAAAGGCTAATTCATTTGAGAAGCATCTTACTCAAACTAGATAGCAAATGTGGTCTTTGCGAAGAAAGCAAATGGAAAGTGGCGAATGCATATAGATTTTATTGATTTAAACAAAGCCTGCCCAAAGGATAGCTATCCTCTACCCCGAATTGATCAATTGGTGGATTTAACCTTGGGCCATGACCTCTTCACCTTTATGGATGCCTTCTCTAGTTACAACGAAATCTAAATGGTACCTGAAGATAAGAAGAATATTGCTTTTATTATTAATCATGGTCTTTACTATTACAAGATCATACTATTTGAACTTAAAAATGCTGGTGCAACCTATCAGCGCCTAGTGAACAAAATCTTCAAGGAGCAGATCAGCCACAACATGAAAATTTATGTGGATGATATGCTCATCAAAAGCTGATCTTCAAGGAATCACATTGCCGACCCAGAGAGGTCATTCAATACTCTCCAAAAGTACAAGATGAAGTTGAACTCAATAAAATATTTTTTCAGAGTGATCTCAGAGAAGTTCTTAGGATTTATGATGTCAAGGCGTCGCATAGAGGCAAATCCAGAGAAAATCTAAGCTATTCAAGAGATGACCTTTTTCAAGATAATAAAAAAAGTTCAGCACCTGATAAGGAAGATTGCAGCTTTGAATTATTTTGTTTCAAGATTGGTGGAATGCTACATACCCTTCTTCCAAGTGCTTAAACAATCAAAGAACTTATGTTGGACTTTTGAATGTTAGCAAGCCTTTAGAAAACTAAAAAGCTACCTCAGCTCACCTCCTCTCCTTGCCAAACATGAACCTGGTGAAGAATTATTCCTATATTTGGTGGTGTCATCCGCGACCATAGGAGCTGTCTTAATCAGAGAGGAGAATAAAGTCCAAAAGCTAATTCACTATATAAGTCAAGTCCTGAGAGATGCTGAAATAAGATATACAAAATTAGAAAAGCTAACTTATGCTTTATTGATTACAGCCAGGAAGCTTCGATCCTACTTTCAAGGTCATACAATAATAATTCTTATAGATGAACCTATAAAACTGGTCCTTCATCGACCTAATACTTTCAAAATAATTGCAAAATGGATAATTGAACTCATAGAGTTTAATATAAAGTGTCAACCTCGACCATCTGTTAAAGCTCAAATACTAGCTGATTTTGTGGTGGAATGCACTATTCTAAATCTGGTCGAGCCTGAGCAATAGGAAGCCAGCACTCCTAATTTTTAGCCAATTTTCTTTGAAGAGAAAGCAGACCACCTTGAAGATTTCTGAGTCTTATATGTTGATGGTTCATCCAATACTTTTGGAGCGGACGCAAGCTTAATTCTTATCAATCCAAAAGGGGTTATTATCGAATATGTGATATGCTTTAAATTTTTCACAACCAATAATGAAGCAGAGTATGAAACTCCAATTATAGAATTGAAGATAGTCAAGGAGCTAGGGATAGGTCATCTAAAAGCCTATAGTGATTTACAATTGATGATAGCGCATATCAATGGCAGCTATGAAGCTCGGGAGGAAAATATGAATAAATATTTAGATAAAGTGAAGAGCTTAACCTTGGCCTTCAATAGTTTTAACATTCAGCAAATTCTAAGTGCAAAAAATTCTAGAGTTGACCTTCTATGTAAACTGGTTACTATAGCTCTAAATGATTTACCAAAGAAATTTTTTTTTTTGAAGTTCTTCAATAGCTAAGTTCGAAGAAACTTTAGGTACTAGTGCAAGTGGACCCAGTTAGATTGATCCATTGGTCTTATATCTTAAAGACGGCATTCTCCCAAGACACCCTAAAGAAACTCAAAAATTGAGAAACCAAGCCTCTCGTAATATCTTATAAAAACAAACTATATAAGAGGTCTTATTTCTTGCCACTCGTTAAATTCCTTCAACCATCTGAGGCCAACTATATCCTAAGAAAAGTTCATGAAGGAGTATGTAAAAATCACCTCAAAATCAGATATTATCTTACAATCTAGTTCGATAAGAATATTATTGGCCGACCAAACAACATGATGCAATTGACTATATAAGAAAGTATGATCAGTGTCAAAGAAATGCCAAAATTCAGAAGCAACCAGCTTCTTTACTCACACCCTTAAGCGCTCCTTACCCATTCACACAATGGGAGAAGGATATACTTAGACCATTCCCCATAGCATCCAGACAATTGAAGTTTCTCTTTGTAGCAGTGGATTATTTTACTAAATGGGTTGAAGCCAAATCTCTGATGAAAAGTACTGAAGCTAAAATATAGAACTTTATTTGAAAGTCTATAATATGTAGGTTTGATCAACCTCAGACATTGATTAATGACAATTGGAACCAGTTCACAGGGACAAAATTTGCTGAATTTTGTGAAGATTTTCACATTTCTTATCATTTCACATCCATGGCACACTCTCAAGCGAACAGTGAAGCTAAGGTGATTAACAGAATACTGCTACAAGGAATAAAGGCAAGGCTTAAATGAGAAAAAGAAATATGGGTGGATGAGCTTTACCATGTACTCTAGGTCTATAGAACTACTCAAAGATTGCCTACTAGAGAAACTCCATTTACTCTAGCATTTGGAACTGAGACGGTTATTCCAATCGAACTTGGACTTTCCTCAGCATGAGTTGAAAGCTTTAATAAACAAAATAATTCATAGGATCTCAGGACAAATCTTGATTTGCTAGAAGAGAAATAGAAAAAAGCTCAAGTTCGGATGGTAGCCTATAAGCAGAGAGTAGCTTGGTATTACAACTCTAAGGTTAAGAGTAAGACATTCAAGGTTAGAGACATGGTGCTATGCCAAATAAAGGATTTTCAATCGTAGAATCAAGGCAAGCTTACTCCAAATTGGAAAGGTCCTTATGAAGTCAAGAAAATTATTTGACCAAGGACTTACCCATCAAGGAGCTTGGAGAAGCTACGCTACAATGACCTTAGAATATGAAAAATCTATGAGTGTACTATTAATAGCTATATTTTAACAAAAAAATTTTATTTTTTAATAGTCTTATCTTTTGTGCAAATTGAATTATGATAGAAAATAATCAAGCCAAACTTTATCCTCGAACAAAGTCGAAAGCCTTTGATTCTTAAATAGAAGGTTAATCTCATTAGGAACAGGAGAAGAACCTTATCCTAACAAGAGTGAAGGCCCTTACGAGAGATATGAAGGCCTCCAATTCTTAAACAGGAGATAAACCTTATTAGAAATAGGAGGAGAACCTCATCCTAATGAGGGTGAAGACTCTTACGAGGGATATGAAAGCCTCTAGTTTCTAAATAGAAGGTTAATCTCATTAGAAATAAAAGGAGAATCTTATCCTAACGAGGGTGAAGGCCCTTACAAGGAATATGAAGCCCTCCGATTCTTAAATAGAAGGTTAGCCATGTTAAAAATAGGAGGAGAACCTCATCTTAATATCAATGAAGATCCTTATGAGGGAAGTGAAGGCCTCCAGTTCTTAAATAGAAGATTACCCATGTTAAGAATAGGAGGAGAACCTCATCTTAACATGAGTGAAGATCCTTACAAGAAAAATGAAGATCTCCAGTTCTTAAACAAAAGGATAAATTTATTCTTAAGCAAGTTCAAAAAATCTTGGTTCATAAACAAGGAGGACAGATCTATGGAAGGTTGGACGAAAATTATTGTTCCAAAACAAAGTCTGCTTCGAGCACAAGATGATAATCAAGAGTTTAGCAAATATCAAATTGAGACATGATAAAGAAGAATGATGGAAAGAAAAATCATTTTATTAAGTGGAAGTCATTACAAAGGTCACCTAGACTAATTACAAAAATAGAAAGACAGATAATGAACTCCTACTTGGACTTCGGACTGTAGGCCCTAGCCATTACTAAAGAATATTTCAGATCATTTATTTGATCTTCGAGCTCCTTCCTTGCTGCCAAACACTCGCTAAGCAACTTTTGAGCTCTTTTAGCATCTTCTTTTGCCTCTCTCAATCTTTTTCAAAGAATGGCAGATTTAGCCTTGGTGTCCTTAATGGCATTCTCTTGATATGTCATTTGAATCTTCAATTAAAAGAGCTCAGCCTTATTTTTATCATAGACTTTAGTAAGATTTTCAAGGCTATTCTTCATCGAAGCGAGTTCACCCGAATCCCCGCTTGGACTAGGGCGAGCATTGCCTACAAGTTGCTTCCTAAGCTGAGCTATCTCGTTGTTGGCTGTCCGAAGTTGTCATTTGAGATTTAAAATTTGCTTGCTCTAATCGAGCCTATAAGAATCATATGCTTTTTTAGCCATGTGCAACTGATTCTGAAGTTTGAGAAACCTCTTAGACCAGTCCCAGCCATACTACTCTTCATTGTGAGCCTCAAGCGAGCCTTTCTCCAACTGTTGGATCTTCTTCCTCGCATCTCTAAGTTCGGCCTCAAGGAAGTAGACCTTGGCAGTTAAAGCCTAAGACTTTTCACTAGCATGCTTCGATGCCCATTGGAGCTCTTTGAACAAATGATACTTCTTTGAAGTGTACTCTTTAAAAGCTTGCTTTGAGACTTAGCGCAGTCGGTTGATTTCGGTGGAGGCTACCGTACAATTGTTCTTTAATTTTTAAAGCTTGTCCTTGGTTTCTTTAGCACTTTGTTGGCTTAACAAACTTCTTTCTTTAAAGCTTTTATATGAGTTTTAAAGAAATTGCCTATGGTAATGGTGCAGCTTTGGCCCATGACTAAGCTCAGTGGTAGAACTTACAAACTAAACTCTATATCATGAATATGTTGCAACACACAAAGGTATGGAAAAGTTTAATTTCATTGCTTAAGAAGTTTAAGTACATATAGAATAAAAAGAAAAGAAAATGTACAATTAGAAAAGATCTCTAACCTCTGCTGGGAAATAGTGGGAGTGCTCAGTCCAGCCTAGGTAGGTGTCGGCTCCTCGGCAAGCTCAAGAACATTGGCAGCAGGTCTGGTGGGAGGAAGATCAACTCCAATGGTAGAGGGCTCAGCTTCATTGCCAGAAAGATCTTTTGGCTCATCCTCCAGAAAGCCAAGGTCCAATTTAGGATACCTTTTGATGACCCTCTATTGGCAAATGTCAAAACCCTTGCTGAAGTCTTCCTTAGCGAATTCAATCTTAATATCTTTAAGTTCTTTCGAAGCCTTAAACTCCATGATGGCCCGCTTCTTGGCTTCGGTCCCCCTCCTTCCCCTTCGGAAGCCTTAGCCTCAGCCTTCTTTCTTCTCTCTATTTCTAAAGCTAGGTTGGTCTCTAGAGTGTTTTTTATTTTTGCCAAAGTTTGCTCTACCTTTTTGAGTGCCTCCATGAGATGCTCAACCTTGGTGGATTTTTTCTTGAGCATCTTCTTGAGATGCTCAACCTCGACTTTGGATTCTTTAGCTTCCACCTTGGTAGCCTCAACTTCTTTCACAGCATTTGAAACCTGAGCCTCATGAATGCTGACTGCCTCGACGTTGGCGATAAGTGATGCCCCAACTATAAGCAGCAAAGTTAATCTTACCATTAGAAAACATATATATGACCGAATTTAAAAATGATAAGGCAACTACCTTGAGGAAAGCTATGAACAAATCCTTCTTTCCATCTTGAGTGTTCATCTAGAGGATATTTTTTATTACATTTGGCAGTATGCACCCCTCCATGAGAGGTCGGATGATCCTCCAACTATCAAAGAAATCCCACTCCCAGTCTTTGTTATTATCACTCGACTCCCCAAACTACTTCTGCAATCGGACTTTCCTAACCACTGACTTTTTCTTCTCTAACCCCTTAATAGGAGGTGGTGAGATAGTAGCCTTGACTAGCAAGCTCGGAGTTGGTAAGATAACTTCAGCCTCTGGAATGGAGGTTACCGGAGCTAGAATGGCCAATCTAGGCTTCACAATCTTCACCCATTTGGATGTTTCTCCTAGGCCAGTGCCTTTTTAGCATGGTGCTCTTTTTGCAACCATTTAAGCTCATCCAAAGTCATCTCTATAAAAATAAACAAGCCGAGTTAGACAAAGATAAGAAGACAAAAAAAATATAAGTTAATATCCTTAGGGTTAACCGAGCTTAAGACTAGGTTGTAAAGGGTCTAGACATCTATCAATTGGGTCGGTAAAGGAGCTTTGTAGTTTTTCAAAGCCTTAACGGAGTCAAGATCTTCTCGCTCTAACCTTAGGGCCTTGCAGATAGATTTTCTAAGCTGACACCAGTGAGGAAGTTTCCACTTGAGTGAAGGGTTAGATACAAAGAAGAACTTTTCTTCCAATTATGAATGGAGGAAGGGGCATTCTTGATTTACCCCTTCTTGCCAAACTGAAAAGAAATATACCATCAGTCCTTAACAATAGGATGGTACTTGAAAGTGAAAATAGTTTGAAACAAAGAAATCAAAGGTCAGACCTCAGCCAAGAAGCAAAGTGCTAAAAATCCTATGATAAAATGAAAGGAGTTCGGGATGATAGAGAAAAAAGATATATCAAAAAAAATAAAAAAGTTTGACAACAAAGAGGGGAACAGATAGCCTAAGCCCAATTTGAAGAGCCTTTGTGTACAAACTGAACCAACCCAAAGGGAGAGCGCATGTTCGACCGTTCGATCCAAGAAGTTCAAATTCGTATTCAGAGAAGATTTCGTACAGAATCCAGATAAAAGAAAGATCTTTGGCAAAAAGGGTAGAAGCAATAGTCCCAAGAATAAAGGCTAGATGAGCTACATCTCTAAGATCAGGTTCGACCTCTGACCTAAGGTTTAGAAGGTTCGGCTCGGATGAGCTTTTAGATGGTGAAAACTAGGAACACTCAAAATCTCAAAAGGCCATTTTAGATCAAGAAAAATTATGAAAAATCTATCAAAAATCAGAGGAAATTAGAAGGAAGAACTTGAAAATTAAAGAAAAAATAAGCAAATCCTAGGAGACCCCTAAAAATAGAGAAAAGACAAGAAAACTTAAAAGAAAGATTAGGATCACTACAAGAAAATTGAATATTGGTGATAGTATTAGCGACGACAAAAATTTCTATCACTAATAAAACTTTTTGCCACTACAATACCAACAAAAAAAAAAGCCATCACTAACACTATTAGCAATAGTACTTACATTATTAGTGATGGGAACAACCATCTCTAAAACTCTAAAAATTATTTTAAATATTTAAATAAAAATATTAGCAACGATAAATTTAGATTATTAGCAACAAAAATATAGCCATCAATAATAATTAACTATTAGTGATGGCTTTATTATTATTAGTGACGACGTAAGCTGCTGCTAAAATTATTTAAAATTTTTAAATTTTTTTATATATTTAAACATAAAATACATATTAGCAATGGCTTTTTTGGCTATTAGAGATGAAAATTAGTCATAACTAATAATTTTTTAAATTTAAAAAAGATTATTTAAAAATTTTATTGTTGATGGAATTAGCAACGGCATGTTTGCCATTGCTAATAATCCATAATTGGTTTGACTCCAATTCAAATCCGATTCGAATCTAATTCAAAATTTTGCCAAACCTAATTTAATTAAATTTTGAATTTAAGTCCTACTTAGATTATAAAATCTAATTAATCTTAAATTAAATTAAAAATAATTAAATTAAATCTAATTTAAATCAATTAAGAGAAATTAATTTTTAATTTAAATTTAATTTAAATTTGATTCAAAATTCTATCAATCCTAATTTAATTAAATTTTAATTCAAATCCTACTTGGATAGTAAACCCAATTATCTTTAAATTAAGTCAAGCCTAATTAAATTTAAGCTAATTTAAATAATTAGAAGAAAATAATTTTTAATTTAGATTTGATTCGAATCTAATTTGAACTTGATTCAAATCCAATTCAAAATCCTGTTAAACCTAATTTAACTAGGCTTCAAATCCAAATCCTACATAGATTATAAAACCTAATTGATCTCAAATTAAGTCAAAATTAATCAAATTAAAGTTGATTTAAATCAATTAAGAGAAAATAATTTTTAATTTAGATTTAATTTGAATCTAATTCGAATCTGATTTGAATCAAAATAGAAAACCTATCAATCTTAATTCAATTAAGCTCTAAAATCCAAGTCCTACATAGATAGTAAAACCCAATTATCTTCATATTAAGTCAAGCCTAATTAAATTTAATCTAATTATAATTAAATAGAAAAAAGTAGTTTTTAATTTAGGTTCGATCCAAATGTAATTAGAACTCAATTTAAATCTAATTCGAAATCCTGTCTAACCTAATTCAACTAGACTTTGAATCCAAGTCTTAATTAGATTATAAAATCTAATTACATTCAAATTAACTTAGGTCTAATTAAATTTAATATAATTTAAATTAATTATAAAAAAATAATTTTTTAATTTATGTTTGATTCAAATTTAATTCAAATCCAATTCGAATTTAATTTGATCCCAATTCGAATCCAATTCAAAATCGTGTTAAACCTGATTCAATTAGACTTTGAATCCAAGTTTTATTTAAAATATTAAAACTCAATTAACCTTAAATTAAATTAAATTTAATTAAATTAAATCTAATTTAAATCAATTAGGATTTGATCCATAAATTAATTAAGTCCAAAAATTTAATAAAATCAAATATTGACTTTTAACCATCCAAAAAATGACTTAGAAGAAAAAAAATTAATATTAAAAATATTATATTAGCGATAGTTTTAGCGACGGTAAAAATACCATCACTAATAATTTAAAAATATTATTTTAAAAATAAAATTATTAGCAATGAAAATATTATTAACGATAGTATTTGCTGTCGCTAATAATATTTTTCATAATCATAATGGAGGAAGATTATTAGCGATGAAAATTACCGTTGCTAATATCTTTCCGCCCTAGTTTTTCCCCACCTTACTGCATGTCCTTATTTTCTCCCACCCAATCGCCCATCGTCCCCTCATTTTCCCCCACCCCACCACCCATAGCATCTTTTTTTTTCACCACCCTCCCTCCTCCAATCCTCTAGCATTTTTATCCCCCACTGCCACCATCCTCTTCCCTACCTTTTGGTCACCCCATCACCTCCTCTCTCCCTTGGCCGGTAGCCTCCTCTTGGCTGCACCCAGCCCACCTTTTTGAGCCCTCGATCACCTCCCATCTTTCCTTGGCTACCCCAACCTCCTCTTGCCTCCTCGAAAGCCCAGCCCACCACCCTTCTCTCCCCCACCATTCGGTTCCTCCTTCACACCCTCTCTCCCCCTGGCCACCTCCCATTGGCTACACCGACCCACCTCCCTTAACCCCGACCGCCTCCTGCCTCCCTAAAATTCCATTCCTTTGATTCCCCCACCATCCCTCTCTCCCCCCATTCGCCCCCCTAGCCGCCTTCCACCGACTGCGCCCAGCCCGCCTCCCCAAACCCCCAACTGCCTCCTGCCTCCTCGAACCCTGGCCCTTCAATTCCCCTGCCACCACCTCCTCCCCCTAGCTACCCCCCTCCCTCCCCCTAGCTGCCTCCCCTCCTAACTGCCTTTCCCTAGCTACACCCAACTCATCTCCCTGAACCTCCGACCGCCTCCCACCTCTCTGAGCCTCTGGCCGCAAGCTCGCGGTCTCTTTGTCTCTCCAAAACCCTAACCTGCCATCCCCTCTCCCCCGTCATTCGATTTTTCTACCGCCCCCTCTCTTCCTCTAGCTGCACCCCATCCACCTCCCTGATCCCTCGAATGCCTCCTACCTCCCCAAACTTCCGACCCTTTGATTCTCTTGTCACCCCCTCTCTCCTTCGATCAGTGGCTTCCCCAGACGTCTTTCTTTGGCTACACTCGGCCCACCTCCCCAAGCCCCCAACCTCCTCCTGCCTCCTCGAAACCCCAACCCACCATACCCCTCTCCCCTGCCCTTAGGTCCCAACACCACCCCCTCTCTCCTCTGATCGTGCCTTCCCCTTGGTTGCACTCGACCCGCCTCTCCAAGCCCCTGACCACAAGCTTCCAACCTCCTCCTACCTCCTTAAAATCCCAACCCACCACCTCCCTCTACCCTACCCTTCGGTCCCCTGCCACCCCCTCTCTCCCCTGTCTAGCGGCTTCATGCCTCCCCTCGTTTGCACCTGACCCACCTCCTCGAGCCCCCAATCGCCTCATACCTCCTATCTCCCCAAGCTACCATCCTTGGCCATATTCCCGAGCCTTAATCCCCGCTCGCCTATGCCTTCTTGTGCCTCAGTTCCTGCATGCCAACTTATGCTTCAGTCCTATATGGTAGCCTTCTTATATTAATTAAGCATAATTAGATTTTAAAAATTATTTAATTAAATATTAATTTATATGGAATTTGGATCTCAGCCTATAGAGCACTCGAATCAAGAAAAGGTTCAGGCATCATTGCAAACATAAGGCCAAGACTTGCCCTACATGTTCTTATTTTGGCATGCAAAGTGCTCGAACCAAGAGAAAGGTTTGGGCTACAAACACAAGATTGAGATATGTCCTATGCACTTACATCTCGACATGCAAAGTGCTCAAATCAAGAAAAGGTTTTGATAGCATTGCAAACATGAAGTCGAGAGGTGTCCTATATTTTTGGATCTCGACATGTAGAGTGCTCGAATCGAGAAAAGGTTCGGGCTATAAACACGAGGCTGAGACATGTCCTGCATGTTTCATTCTCAGCATTCAGAGTACTCAAACCAAAGAAAGTTTTCGATGGCATTACAAACATGGGATCGAGATGTGCCCTGCATATTTCAGTCTTGGCATGTAAAGTGCTCGAATCGAGAAAAGATTCAGGTTGCAAAGATAAGGTCAGACGTGCCCCGTGTGCTCTGGTCTCAGCATGCAGAGTGCTCAAACTGAGAAAAAGTTTGGACTACAATATGAGGCCGAGATGTGCCCTACATGCTTCGGTCTCGACATGCAGAGCACTCAAACTGAGGGAAGGTTCAGGCAGTATTGCAAATACAAGCCCAAGATGTGCCCTACATGCTTCAGTCTCAGCATGCAAAGTATTCGAATTGAGGAAAGGTTCGGACAGCATTACAAACCATCCCCATTTGCAATGATGTCTCTTTCTTCTATGATTATGCTTTTGGGAATACTGCACTCTTAGTTCAAGGATGGTCTCATTATTCTTGTAAGAAATATGTCAATAGAGAAATGTTTGATAGGGATAGAATAGTTGTCCATTTATATAAGATTGGATTTATACTAGACTACAAGTATTGGTACCTATATGGGGATCAAGACATGGAAGACAATTGCAAGGGCTTCGAAGGCTTTACTTGTCCAAGACCTTGCTAATGTGTAAGAGCTTAATGATGATGGCTTGAGTAGATGATTAATACATTTGGTGTTTGATATGGTTATTGGTGGATGTCCATATAATAATCTTTTAGATTGCAACCATTATAGTCATGGTGGATAGGATTGCTATGGCTATAGTCATACTTACCCTCTATAGGGTTGCTACCCCCTAGAGGCTAAGCAAGGCTATAACTATAGCAACCCCTATAGTCCATCACGACTATGGCAGTTGCAATCTGGAAGATTATTACATGGGCTTCCACTAATAATCATATTAAATCCACCAAATGTGCTAATCATATACTCGAGCCTGTCACCATTAAGCTCTTGCATATTAGTAAATATATTGGACAAGTAGAGCTTCTCATCCGCACATATTATCTCCCATATTGTCCTATGCTGGTACCAACACTTGTAGTTTAGCAAAAATTCACTCTTATATGAATGGATAACTATTGTATCACTATCAAGCATTTTCCTATTGATACATCTGTTATAAAGACAATGAGCTCGACCTTACCCTATGAGTGCATCATTCCCAGAAGCATAATCATAGAAGTAAAGAACATCATTGCAAATAGGCATGGTCAAGATGCGCATCCTGCACATACGGACTTAGAGCTTGCCAGATGACTAGGCTATGCGAGCACATGAATTTTATTTTTAAGTTATTATTTTATTTTTTAATAAAATTTATACTTCTAATTTGCAACTCGAGGAGGCAATCAAGGGCTTGGAGATAGAGGCTATGATGACTGCCTGTGCGAGATGCACCTAAATGAAGGTGATGCATTCTGTTCTTATTGTTGTATGGTTAAGCTTAGATGGTATGTTACATCACAAATAGCCGCTTGCAGCCATCTCACTATACCTTGGTGTAGAAGAACTTGTAATGCAGGGAAAGCTTGGATGGTCTGTTATATTATAGACAACTACTTACAACCACCTCATGGTTAAAGGTGCAGAAGAACTTGCAGTGCCTTATTTTTCAATGGCAAATTTGAGCCTTCTTCACATTTTCATGTATTGAGATTATCATGTATTGCTAGATGAGAATCAAACAATACTTAAATCAAAGGATCAATAGGCCAACATATTATCATGTATTGTTGGATGAGAATTATTTTTCTGCTAATACATTATAGATGCTAACTAACAATTTTTGTTACACATGAGTTAAATTTTGATCGTCTTGTTATATTTTGATACATATTTTGTTTGAACTAATTTTCAGATCATCTGCTTGCTTCGATTTTTATTTTTATTTTTAGATATTATACATCATGTCTTTTAGAGGTTGGAGTCATTCCAACCAAGGACAGAGCTCTTGAGAGAGAGTAATCATGTAGCCAGCTTGCATGGTTCCTCATATCTCATATCAGATGGTGATTAAACTCTCTAATACTTTAGATATTATTATTTTGTCCTTTGCAAATTAATATAACATTCTTTATATTAGATATTTATGCTCAGGTTCGGATGATAGGGGGTCACCAGTAACCCCATAGTCACATGTAGTAGCTATCGGCTCATAGAAAAAGAGTCGTGGTCGAGGACCTACCCAGCTCGTGGCACCTCTGACTTAGCCAGAGTATAGATAGCTCATCCATATTTAGATCCATTCATAAGTACTATAACTTCAATTAATATGTTTCCAATTTAATAATTCTAGAGTTAACATTGATTTTTTAAAATTAATTTTATAGCGTGTTTAGAGAGTCTGGAGTATCTCGTATGATTGCCAGCATCATTCGATGCTTGATGCTGGGGCTGGTGAACGAGTTTTTCAACTGGCCATCTAGAGCATGTGATGCAGCCTGGAAGATATTTCTGGTAAGTCAAAACTAGTGTAATTTTTAAATTTTTGATACATTGGTATTTTAATTACATATAAATACACACTTGCTTCTGTCTTGTAGGAGTACTATCGATTCGAGACTTCCTATGATGAGGAGGCTGGCCGTCAAATCTTTAAGGAGGTGGCCATACAAAGGCTTCGAGATGGTCTTTATAGCCTCGGTAGTCCACCATCCAGCACTCTAATTTTCAGTCACCATCGAACTAGAGATCCTTCATGGGTCACTGGATGTGGGCGAACATATGGAAAGCCCTCTATGACCAGTGGGGCAACGAGAAGTACTCCGATAGATGGCAGAGGGCTCGACAAAACTGGGCCACCCAGCAAGATTCGATCAAGCATACGGGCGGTTCGGTTGGCATACATGTTATGGCCAATAGACTGGTAAGAAATTAATATCAAAGCTCTTCACTAGAACTATAAAAGCCTTATATACTTATTTTAATTAATTTAATTTTATTATTTACTTATTATAGAAATGAAAACTAGGTCATCCATCAGATCAGCTATAGTTGTGGCGGGCCATACACCAGTCTAGAAGGATTGGTGACTATTTAGATTTTACGTCGCAATAGATCGTAGTAAGAACTTCAAACTTTATTTACTAATTAAGTTATTACAAGATCTAATTTTTATATTATAATTAATATATTTTTGAACTATGTAGATGTGTTATGCGACATACGTTGCAAAGAAGTATGGTGATGAACCATCTTCTCAGCCCTCTTTGACCTTGAGGGATGGCTCAGCACCACTAGGCATGAGTAGGAGTTGGGTCATAGAATTCGGCCATAGCTTTGATCCTCCACCACCTCGATATCCTTTGGCATTCTTACAGGCCTCGATGTTCTAGATCTAGAGCGATGTGCATGTGAAGGAGGTTGTACAGAGGCTTCTAAGCCAATGATCTCAGAGCCTCCTGAATGCCATCCGTGATATGGTTGTGGAGCTACTTCAGGATCCGTAGTTGTGCGACCAGTTGAGCTCATCATCCCAGCCATCACATTAGGTAATTATATGATTAAATTATTTTAATTATTTTAAGTTTTCAATTTTAGAAGCTTCATATTTTTAGATTTAAGTCTAGGAAGGGCATTTAGGGGCTAAAGATTTAATCTAACCATTCAATCGATGGGCTAGAGATGTCTATAGCTTAATATTATCAAATAATATATATAGAAATAATTTGTTTGAAAATCAAAAGAGTGTATCAAAAGTTAGGCTTCTGTATCGAAAGATACGTCTTCGTATCAAAATTTATTAATATTATTTTATTTTTTTTATTACAGCATATTAGGACATCCAGCTCTCATCCACCAACTATTGGAGAGGAACAGGAGGAGAAGGCAAATGAAGATAAGGATCAAACCTAATTTTTTAATATATTATATATTTTTTATATTGCTTATAAAAAATTATATGATTTTTATTTTTAATATAATATAATTAGTTTTTAATTTTTGATTATCATATTATCTTTAAATTTTAATTATAATAGATATTAGAAATCATAATTCAATGTGATTAATTAAAATAGATTTTAAAAAGTATTACTATTAATTTTTAAAAAATAAAATTAACTATTACCATCGATATTACAATGGTATTAGACCAAATTGCCATCGTTAATATTTTTTAAAATATTTTTTATTTAATTTAAAAATTAATTAAAATTAGAGACAACATTACTGATGGAATAATTGATCACTAATAATTATTAGTGATGGCATTAGCAACAAATTTGCCATCGCTAATATTTTTAAATTTTTTTAAAAAAAATATTTTAAAAAATAATTAGAGATGGAATTATTCCATCTCTTAAGCTATCGCTAATTTTTTTATTAGCGATGATGGTTTTTGCCATTGGTAATGGTGCCAATTAGTGACAATAGTTTTTCAAATTAGCTTTTACGATGGTATTAGCGATGGCATCCCTATTAGCGATGGCAGAAGGACTATTAGCAATGATGTTTCACCATCACTAATAGTCTGGATTCTTATAGTAGATACTAACCAAAAGAAGGTAAAGAACTTGGTAGCATGATCGAACTGATGAAAGACGAATAGAGGAAGGGCATCGGAGTCTAAGAGATGCACGGGATGGGATGGTTAGTCTCGAGGAAGATAAAGAGCGGGAAGAGAATAGAAGAAGAAACAAGCTAGAATGAGGAAGAAAAAGGAGGGTACTTAAATAGCCGATGGTATCACCGAGCTGTTTTGATTGTAGATCATCAGTACCAAATCCTAACCTTCCGCATGTCCACTCCATTATTATGGTTGTAGATGTCAGAAGAAATTATCATTGTGCCATGCAATCAAGCTCCGTGCTAGGCAGAATTTTAAAATTTGAGATCATCTCGAGCCATTCAACAATAAAAGAGCTCCCACGTCAGTTTGAATAATTTAAAGTATGTCACATCCTAAAGATGGGAAGACTAGATGGAACTTTAGCTATTGCAAATAATAGTACTTCTGTCATCCAAACTTTGAATTTGGGAGTAAGCGAACAAATGTTTGGGATAAAATAGCTCTCACTAAAGTCCAATAAAGCCCAACCTTAGTAGAGTGCCTTCTGGATTCAAGACACACTCTAGTCCAAGGTTCAATCAAGTCAGTCTCCTAGTCCAGGCGAACTCCAAAGGATCGACATCCAAATCTAATTAAGCTCAGAGCTTCAATCGAGGATAGCTCATCCCAGAAATGACAACAACTTCTGTCAATGTCCAATCTTGTATGTTAGCTAAGCTCCTTTACTCCAACCCTCCAACTCTATCCTATTAATAGCAAATCTTGCTAAGACTACACCATGGATCTTGACTAGATAAACTTGAGCTAGTGAAAGAAACTCATCATCTATTTGACTCCAATCTACAGTCTAGGATAAACAACAACTGCTTCACAAGCATTGAATCTCAATACTCTCTGATTCCAGCTTTGGATCAACCTTGGGCACTAATCGAGCTTCATCAAAGTAATCAAAGTAGTTTGGCCACAGTCTTAATTAAGGAACCTATTATTCCTTTCCAATCTCAAGTCCTCCAGACCAAAATACAAATTTTCATCATCATCTGATCTTGAAGATAACTAAGCTTCCAAAAGCAATTGAAATAGTCCTATCGAGATTTAGATCCAGAACCTAATCTACAAACTCATTACTTTCAACCCAAAGACCGATCTTCAAACTCAATCCATCCAATCTTAAGCCCTAACAGCTTAACATTAGTACAAATAACTCACGAATCAAGCTCAAAACCATCTGATCTTCTATCCGAACTCTAGTAGATAATATCCAAGCACTAGAAAGTCATGATAAATGATAGCCCACTCTCCGTAACAAACTATGAATAGTCCAAACGATCTACTGACATTCTGTTGTGACTATCACTATCAATAAGTTATAGGCTTTATCTATAAATAGGACTTTTTAGATATATTTTTTACTCTAAACTTTTTTGGTATCTCCAATCTTTCGAGTACTCCATTCTTGTTGGCTGAAATACTAACTTGACCCTCAAAGGGTCTACACTGAAACCATCTCCGGCTAGGACTTTGTCTTACAGGTTCTATCGATGAGATCTTGATTTCCACCTCCAGCAATCTTTGACAATAGTCCATTTTCTGCACCAACACAAATTGTCCCTTCTTTTTATTGCGTGGTATCACCCATAAACTCTTCTATGAATAAAATAAAAAAAATCCAAAGATGATAGATCATTGAAATGTTTCAGCAAAAGTATGCAGATTGTGGAATGTAACTTATATATGATTCTATTTTTGATATTTTTATATTTCTAAATAATTTATTGAAACTATATTAGTACTATTTTTTTAATCTATAATAGGTAATTTTTGCTAGTATTCATTTTTGAACCAAAAACAAATTAACAATTATGCCATTGTTCTCTTCTTGTGAGTTCTTGCAACATTTTGATTCTACATTGCATTCCATTTTATTACATGTATTAATACTATTAATGTAAATGTCACTTATAAAGAAACCATCAATTTGAGACTTGCAATTGTGCATTAATTAATAAATGTTCATATTCTATGTACTAAAAATGATTGTTGTCATTATAATAATTTATCATTGGAATGAACTCTTTTTGCTTATTTAAGTTGGCAGCCTCAGCTTGTATGTTTCATATGATTTGAGTGTGATTGATAGAAAACTTGAAGATTAAGTTAATTGTGGTTGTATGGGCTCAACTCAATCTTGGGCAGCCAATCTTTTACTATTTACTTATTTAGCATTAGAACAAAATGATAATATATATTTAAGTCTGAAAGAAATGGGTTAGTGCTTTGTTTTATTTTGTTTTGATGAGATTTTCATTGGTTAAATTTGGATGAATTGCATTGGTGAAGGGTTATAATGGTGTAAGTAGAGATAGGTTAGTCAGGTTAGAATGAATCTGAGGGATAAGTTGGGCTGGTTTGTATTACGATGCAGTTTGTATTACAATGCAACTTACAATGATTTAAGTTGAGATAAGTTGATTGGGCAAAATGAATTAGGAGGTGAAGTTGGGATGGTTGGATCAAATGATTCAAAACATATGTATAAGTTATTTAATCATGCAATTATCATTAATAACTAGGGCTTTGATAATAAAAATTATCACATATAAAATCACAATTATAGATGGATTTGGAGCCTTGATGATAAGTGTTGGGTGTGAACCCTTTCCTATTGAAGTCTGATAGGATATTTGGCCTTGAGGAAACTCCGTTCGATGAGGACAGCCATGTCGGACTTCGACCAGTGAAGAGTTTGAGCTCAGGTGTCAAGATTGCTGACCTCCAACCTGAATTGATCAGTCAATCTTCTTCATCCAGATTCCTAGCTCCTTCGAATATTCTCAAAACCTACAGGATATTATAGATTTCGCTCAGATGAACTTGAATAGTGATGACAGCCTCCAAGTAGCTGAGTAATGGGTCTAATTATGGCTTGGCTTGGTCGATCTTGGTGCTCTTTAAATCTTTTCCTGACAAAAAAAATCATCCAAGCTATTCGATATTGGACCAATGCTGGATCAATAGAACTTCTCTCCAAATGAACTCCTATAGTATACTAAGGATAGCAGACCTTAGGATTCCTGCATCAAGAGCTCTGAACACGCAAACAAAAAGACTTCATCCCCTTTTTGTCAGCCTCTAGATGGCCTTGAAAGCAGCCGAGCTTCAAAGGAATAGATAAGCAACTGGACTTCTCCGCCAGCCGAACTCCTTCCAAATTTCTTCCTCAATCGAGCCTCTCCACCAGTCGAACTCGATCCAAACTGCTCCAACGGATCTCCATCTGGATTCTTCCAGTAGATCTCCATCTGGATCCTTCCAATAGAACTACTTATGAATTCCTTCAGTGGACTTTCTTTAGGATTTCTCCAATCATAGGACTTCCAAACCTCTTCTGGCCAAACTTCCTGCAGTCACCTAGAAGGGCCTCCACACCTATGCAAATTTAGCTATCTACACAGCATGAACCCACTTACACACAAGCGATCTTGAAGGAGTCCGAACTCCTCTGAAATCGATGAAACTCAAAGCTCTTCACCTTGAGTGCCTACCTCCTCCAAACCTTAACTATTAAGTCCCAACGGACTGATGCATCATGATAATAGACAGCACTCTCTATAACAAACTCCATATGGCCTGAACGATCCACTACTCGATAGTTACAGCTATCACCATCAATTTATTCAGGCTCTATCTATAAAAGAGATCCTCCATATACATTTTCTTTAGGCTCTCTTCTCCTTCTTGATACTCTGCTATTTTCTCTACTAAGCATTTCAATTCTATTGGTCAGAAGGGCTGACTTGATCGTCGGAGGGTCCTGTTGGAGCCACCCCTCCTCTGATTTGGACTTCTCTTGCAGGTCCTGATGGCGACCTCAGCTTTTCTAGCTCTAGCCAATTTTGGCATTAACCAGATTTTGTACTAACAAGATTGACGCTAGAGGAAGATACCTCTTTCTCTTGAGGTTTTCTTATTCTTAAAAGAGCACTCAGTAGTGATCTCTCTTCTTCTCCCTTGGAGTCCTTCTTCCTCAACCGATCTCATGGCGATGCCTCCCAGGAAGGCCTTGACTCGACGGTCAACCACCTCCATGGCTAGAACTCATCTAGATCTGCCCTCTCCTGTCCCATCCCCGACATCTTAGGTTCCACAGCAGCAATGGTGGATGCAGAGCAATTTAATCTACTAGTCTAGCAAGTCAAGGGCCTCATTGAAGCGGTGCAAGCCATGCAGTAGTAGTGGCCTCTGGTGTCGATCTGATCGAAATAAGATTTTTTGGAACCCCAGGATCCTATCTGGGGATGACCAACTTGGGCAAGTTGGCCGGTAACTTTCGAAAAAGAGAAGTAGAGGGTAGAGAGCCCCTACTTCGATCATGATTTAACCCCTAGGGGGACCTTGCCCCCATTCAATCAGAAGGCTTTAGGGATCCACAACCATAAGGATCTCTTAGATTGAAAACTATAAGAAATGAACCAATGGATCGAGGAACTCCACCATGCCCCTTCCTCTCACAGTAATAATATCGGCACTGACCTTTCCTTTTCCTAGAAAATTATGTAGGAACCCATCTCATCGAACTTCAAACTTCCTTAGTTCGAGAGCTATGATGGAACTACAAATTCGATCGATCATCTGAAGCCCTTTCTGATGATGATGTTGCTCATGGCGTGTCTAACGCCATCCTATGCCAAACTTTCTCCTCCATCCTAAAGGAAGCAGCCAAAAACTGATACTCGGCCCTTAATCCAGGTACTATCTTTTTCTTTAATCAAATGAGCCATCAGTTTGTAGCTCATTTTGTTAGCAGTCGACGTCCTCGATAAGGCTCAAACTCCCTCATCAACATTAAGCAGAAGAAAAGAAAATCCATACGGGCCTATGTTACCCATTTCAACATCGCTGCATTGGAGATCCGAAACTTGGATCAATCTATCGTGATGTAGCCTTCAGAAGAATGATCTATTATTCTTCCTGGAGAAGAAGTATCCCAAGAATTTTGCTGATTTATTGGCTCGAGCTGAAGGTTATGCCCGAGTAGAAGAGACCTTCAAGGCCGAGGATAGTGATGCCATCGAAGAGCGGCAAGTGGGTGATTCGAGTATGCCCGCTATTGATGAAAAGCTGGGTGAAGCTCAGCTACACTCCCGAACTTCTTCCGAGTGTAAGCGAGCCCGAACTCCTCCTCAAATTCGAAGTCAATGAACCTCGGATAGGAGGGCATGGTGGGGCTCCCCCCTCAGATGGTTTTACAACTATGCTTCCCTCAATGCTCCAAAAATCCAAGTGCTGATGAAAATCAAAGAGCAACTGCTGAGGTCAGAGAGGATGCACATGCATCCTAGCAAGCATAATCCTAATAAATACTATCTCTAACATCGTGACCATGGTCATGATAATGAGGAGTGCATTCAGCTCCAAGATGAGATCGAGGAGCTCATCAAACGAGGCTGGCTTGATCGATTTCTATGGCATCGACCTGAGGGAAGAGAGGATTGGTCAAGGGCACTACCACAACCTAAACCATCGAGGAGGAAGGAACAATAAGAAGATCGCCCGCCTCTCGGTATCATCAACATCATCTCTGGGGGACTTCAACAAGAGGAGGCCATCAGAGCTGGAGGATCGGTAAAGAGATGGAGAATTGAGGAGCCCTTAACATTCACTAAAGTTGATGCATAGGGAGTTCAATTTTCACATAACGATGCCATTGTAATTACTTTAAATATTATAAACTATGATGTACATCTTATCCTTGTTGATAATAAAAGTTCAGCCAATGTTTTATTTTATGAAGCTTTCTCCAAAATATCTATACCTAATAGCTGGCTTGGACTAATAAACTTCCCATTGGTAGACTTCACTAGTGATGCAATACCAGCTGAAGGCGTAATAACTTTGGTTGTGGCTGTAAGACAATATTCGAGACAGTCCAAGGCACAGATGGACCTTCTGATAGTAAAAGCTCCATCAGCTTACAATGCAATTCTCGATCGATCTAGTCTAAACGCGCTTCAGGTAGTGGTGTCGACCTACTATTTGAAAATAAAATTTTCAACAAGCTATGGGATTGAAGAAGTCAGAGGAGATCAAGCTCTAGCAAGACATTGCTATTCAAACACCTTACAGAGTGGGGAGCGGTCAGATCCTTGTCTGATTGATGGGTTGGATGTCCATGATGATCTAATTAAAGAGTGGAGTGAGCCCATGGAAGATCTTGTTTCCATCATGGAATGATGAGAATGCAGAGCACACAGTATAGATCGGCTCCAACTTGACAAAAGAGATATGAGAGTAGCTTGTCGAATTTCTGCAGATGAACGTAGTTATTTTTGCTTGGATCCCTGACGACATGTCCGAAATAGATGCTGAAGTCATGAAACATCGTCTGACTATTGATCCCAAACATCGGCCAATGAAAGAGAAGATGCACAGCCATGCCCCAAAGAGACAGAAAATAATTATAGAGGAAGTTGACAAGCTTCTCAAGATCGAATTCATCCGAGAGGTCAACTATCCAAACTGGATCTCCAACATCGTGCTCGTCAGGAAGGCGAACAACAAGTGGACAATGTACATAGACTTCAAAAAACTATACAAAACTTGCCCAAAAGATAGCTACCCCTATCCAGGATTGATCAACTGGTGGATGCAACCTCGGGCCATGAGCTCCTCACTTTCATGGATGCCTTTTTTGGCTATAACCAAATTCAGATAGCACTAGAGGATGAGGAGAAGACTACCTTTATTACTGATTGTGGTCTTTACTGTTATAAGGTTATGCCTTTTGGACTTAAAAATGTAGGAGCAACATACCAATGCCTGATCAATAAAATCTTCAAGGAGCAGATCGACCGCAACATGGAGATATATGTAGATGACATGCTTGTCAAGAGTCGAGCTTCAATAAATCATATTCTCAATCTTGAAGAGACCTTCAGCACCCTTAAGAGGTACAAGATGAAGCTGAACCCAATCAAGTGCACCTTCGATTTGACTTCGAGGAAGTTTTTTGGATTCATGGTGTTGAGGCGTAGAATTGAAGCAAATCTAGAAAAAATTTGGGCCATTCAAGAGATGACTACTTCAAAATCAATCAAAAAAATTCAGCACCTGATCGAAAAAATGGCAGCCCTAAACCGCTTCATTCGAGGTCAGCCGAATGATGCATGCCCTTCTTTTAAGTCTTAAAATAGCCAAAGAACTTATGCTGGATCACTGAATGTCAATAAGTCTTTAAAGAGCTCAAGAACTACCTCTGCTCACCTCTCCTATTAGCAAAATCCGAACCTAGAGAGGGATTATTTTTGTACCTAGCGATCTCCCTAGCGGCCCTTGTGGCAATTCTAGTCAAAGAAGAGGCAAAAGTATAGTGGCCAATCTACTACATAAGCCGAGTCTTGAAGAATGCCGAGACTAGGTATGCTAAGTTAGAAAAACTAACTTTTGTTCTACTAGTTACAGCCCAGAGACTTCGACTTTACTTCTAAGGGCACACCATAACCCTTTTTACTAATCAACCAATCAAAGCAGTTCTTCATCGAATGAATGCCTCTGGAAGAATAATGAAATGGACAATAGAGCTCATCAAGTTCAACATCAACTACCAGCCTCGACCATGGATGAAAGCCCAAATTTTGGTAGATTTTATAATTGAATGCACCATTTCGGATGAAGCTGAGCCTGAACAGAATGAAGTCGATGTTCCCTGGTTACAACTGAGTTCCTCTAAAAAAAGAGCCAACCTCTCTGAAAATTTTTGGATCCTATATGTAGATGACTCGTCCAATACTTCTGGTGTAGGAGCAGGGCTGATCTTGGTTAGCCCAGAAGGAGTCATCGCTGAATACGCACTGTGCTTGTATTCCCTATGACTAATAATGAGGTCGAATATGAAGCTTTGATTACAGGATTAAGAATCATCAAAGAATTGGAAGCAAATCAACTCCAAGTCTAAATGATTCCCAATTGATGGTCAGACAAGTTAATGGTGATTATGAGGCCTGAGAAGAAAGCAAGATAAAATATCTCGAGAAAGTGAAGAGCTTGACTCTAACCTTCAATAGTTTTGACATCAAGTAGATCCCAAGAGTGAAAAATACTAGGGCCGACCTTCTCTCAAAGTTGGCAACATTAGCCCCGATTGAGCTGCCTAAGGAGGTCTTCTTTGAAGTTCTGAAACATCCAAGTCTGGAAGAACAATAGTCTGTAATGCAGATTGACCATGAACCATGTTTGATTAACCCATTGGTTTCTTATCTCAGAGATAGAGCTCCTCCTCATGACCCGAAAGAAGCTCGAAAACTCAAAAATCAAGCCTTCCAATATGTTCTGTATGAAGACAAGCTGTATAAAAGATCATATTTTCTACCACTCTTGAGATGTCTCAGACCTTCAGAAGCTGACTTTACATTATGGGAAGTGCATGAAAGAATCTGCGGAAGTCATGTAGGGGCCAGATCCTTATCACACAGACTACTTCAGAAGGGTTACTATTGGCCGACCTTGTACCATGATTCTATAGAGTATGTCAAACTATGTGATCGTTGTTAGAGAAATGCAAGTATTCAAAGATAGCCAGCTTCTGAACTCACACCTCTGAGCGCCCTATGGTCATTTGCTCAGTGGAGGATGGACATACTCAGACCTTTTTTCATGGCACCGGGACAATGCAAGTTCCTCTTGATGGCAATAGATTATTTCATAAAGTAGGTCAAGGCTGAACCTCTAGCAAAAATCACTAAAGCAAAAGTGTAGGACTTCATTTGAAAGTCGATCATTTGCATATTTGACTTGTCTCAAACTCTCATAACAAATAATGGGTGGCAGTTTACCGGATCAAGATTTATCGAATTTTATAAATATTTGAACATCTTCCATCATTTTACATCAGTAGCCCATCCACAGACAAACGACGAAGTTGATGAAACAAACAGAACCCTACTGCAAGGTATCAAAGTAAGACTTGAAAGGGCAAAGAAAACTTAGGTGGATGAACTCTATCATGTGCTCTGGGCATACCGAACTTTTCAAAGATTGTCAACTAGGGAGATCCCATTTGCCTTAGCTTTTGAAATAGAAGCAGTCATCCCAATAGAACTCAAACTCCCATCAGCATGAGTCGTGGCATTCAATGAGCAGCATAACTCACAAGACCTCAGGGCTAACCTCAACTTGTTGGAGGAAAAATAGAAAGAAGCTTAAGTTCGGATGGCAGCCTATAAGCAAAAAGTGGCTAATTACTACAACTCTAAAGTCAAAGACAAAATATTCAAACTGAGGGACTTAGTACTTCGACGAGCAGTTGTTTCACAACCTCAGAATAAAGAAAAGCTTGCACCAAATTAGGAAGGTCCATATAAAGTAGAGGAGATCGTCTGGCCCGAAACTTATCGCTTGAAGGAGCTTGGAGGAATAACACTCTCGCAACCTTGGAATTCAAAAAATCTAAGAATGTACTACCAATAATTTACCTTCAATAAAACTTCTCTATTTCAATATTATTGTTCTTGTTGCAAAAATCATGTAATGACAGGAAATAACTCTCCAAAATAATCAAAAGTGGCCGTATTAGGAGCAGGAGGAGAATCTCATCCTAACATGTGCAAGTCTAAGGCCTCGTTAGTCTAAGATAAGATGGGGGGAGAGATCCTTCCAACAGTCTTAATATGCCCCTACAGTCACGTTAGGAATAGGAGGAGAATCTCGTGGTAACATGAGTAAAGTCAAAGACCTCGTTAAGATGAGATAAGGGAAGAGGCCCTTCCAACAGTCCTAATGTGCCTGTACAGCCATGTTAGGAATAAGAGGAGAATCTTGTTCTAACGTGAGCAAAGTCGAAGGTCTCGTTAGTTTAAGATGGGATGAGCGAAGAGGCCCTTTCAATGATCCTTATATGTCCCCACTACCATGATAGGAATAGAAGGAGAACATCATCCTAACTTGAGCAAGATGAAGACCTTCGATTACTTAAGATAGGAGGAGAGAACCTTTCAACGACCACATTGAAAATAGGAGGAGAACCTCATCCTGATACAAACTAAGACCTCTGATTACCTAAAGCAAGAGGAAGGACCTCATCTTGATGAAAGGACGAAGGGAATCAAGGAAATTGAACATGGAAGGATGAACTCATCCTAGTGGAGGCAAAAAATCTCTGGTTATGAAAAGATAGGAGAAAAACTACTAGCAAAAAAGAGAGATGAGAAAATCAACAGGCACTGAATCCAAACAAAGCAAAAAGATGATCGAAGAAAATATTTCTTCATTAAAACTAAAGTTCATTACAAAGTAAAGGTCCACGAGACCATGTACAAAAAAGAGAAAAGAAAAAATAACAAAATCCTAAGAAGGCCCAAAATCCTCAGACTTCGGGCTATCGACCCCCGCCATTATAAGAGACTGCTTCAGTCTAAGAATTTTCTCCTCAAGTTTCTTCTTCTTATATAGACCATCTATGTACATCCTGTTGGCATGTTGGAATTTGCCTTCGAGCTCTCGCCGCTGCTTCCTCAAGACTTCAGACGTAGCCTCCGCATCTCTAATGGCTTGCTACTCGTATGATAGCTGGATCCTCAGTCGTTGAACCTCGACCTTCTCCTTCCTCACTGCTTTTGAAAGCTCACCTAGAGTCCTCGTTAGGAAGGCAACCTGCTCAGATCCCCCGCTCATGTCGGATTGATGACCATCATTGAGTTATTTTTAGAGCCAGATTACCTCGCTATTAGTAGCACGAAGCCTCTACTCAAGCTGGGATATCCTCTCACTCCAACCCAATCGATAGGTATCATAAGTGAGCCCAACATCATGCAGTTGCTTTTGGAGCATGGAGAACCTCTTCGACCAATCCCACTCATACCGAGTCTTGTTAGAAGACCATGGCGAGCTTCCCTCCAGCAGATGGATCTTCTCTTTTATCGCCTTGAGATCAGCTTCGAAAAAGCTGATCTATACCGTTAGTGCCCTAGATTTGTCACTGGCATTTTTCTTGAGCTTGATGATTTTCTTCTCGAAGCTACCCTTCCAAATGCTAAAGCTCATAGAATCTTTCATGTGTAGCTTTTAGAGATGGGTGACCTCAATCGTTGCCTCTGAAGCATTCTTTCTGGATCTTCGAAGTTCATCTTCTATCTTCTTCAACTTTTTCTTCAGGTGACGAATCTTCCTCTTTAAATCTTTGACTGTAGACTTCAGAGGGATACCTTGGGATAATAGCTCAATGTCAGTTGGAGATGATAAACCCTAACTACGATTACTGGAGGGGTTCTGAACAACATCCACCATGACATAAGTATAAAGAAAAGAAAGTTTATTTTCATTCCTCAAAATGTTCGATATACATTGAAAGAAAAAGAGAAGAAAAGTATAAATTTATATAAAGTCTTAGATCTCTACCGATGCAAAGACAGGCGAGGTCGGTACATCCTTTACAGCATCAGGCTCAGGAATAGACTCGAGAGATTTAGCTACAAGTTCGAGAGCACCCAGGGCACGTTCGGCAATAGGAGAAGCAGTGCCGACATTAGAGGGACTGGTTCTCTCACTGGGTTCATTTATCAGAAGGTTGAGGTCCACTTCAGAAAAGTTCTTCGTGACCCTCCTCATGCAGATCTCGAATCCCTCCAAGAAGGCTTTCTGGGTGAACGTGATCTTGATGTCCTCTATTGCTTTGGAGGACTTGAAGGCTTCGATAGCCCTCTCCCTCTCGATGCCAACCTCCTCTTCGGCCTTCTTCTTTTTGTCTTCAGAGAGGCCTAAGGCTGCCCTCAGCCCCGCAAAAGCTTCTTCCTCTCTCTGCGACACCTCCTAAAGGTGCTCGACTTCTGTAGTTTGAATTTTCGAGGCCATCTTCAAACGGTCAACCTCGGCCCAAACCCTCTCAACCTCCACCTGAACTTCCTGCAGGGCTTTAGAAGCCTTGGCCTGGCAAAGATTGATGGCCTTTGAGTGGGTAAATAAGTAATGCCCCAGCTACAAGATAGGAAAAAATTAAGCCAAAACTATAAAAGTGCACCCTTCATTCATGCAAGTTCAGAAAAATGGGTTACCTTAAGATAGGTGATGAAAAACTCATCAAATCTCTCAGCATCCTCTATCCCAACCATTTTCTCAATAATGTACAGGAGGATGCTACCCTTCATTAGGAATTGAATGACCTTTTGATCATCCAAAGAAGCTCGCTCTTGATCAGAGCCTTCACCACTCAAATTTTTGGCTGCCCTCCTCATCTTTTTCTTGACGGCATCCTTTTTCTTCTTCTTCTTCCCAACGACCTCACGCTGCTCAGGAAGCGGGGTGGTGGCATCCTCTTGAGATGAGATCGGAGTTGGTGTGGCCATATCGAACTCAGGGATGGGCGTGGCCTGGATCGACATGGCTAGGATCGGCTCATTAATGCAAGCCTTCTTGGATATTTCTTCCGTAGAGCTGTCCTTCCTCTTAAGGGACTTGAGCCCCTTGGCCAGACGGTTCCACTCCTCAAGAGTCATCTTTGTAGAAGAAAAAATTAGAGTTAGAAAGAGGAAGGAGACCATGAATAATCGATAGGCTGCAAAGGACTACCTATCGGATTGAGAGGGCTGAGAAGGAAGTTGAATAAGGTATGGTCCTCTAGGAGCTTGGAGATCGAAGGAGCTCAAAAGTTCTTCAGCTTATCGGCTGAATCCCAATCCTCTTTCTCAAGCCTAGGAGCTTGGTGGACTAAGTCCCTTATTTTCCTCCAAGAAAGAAGTCCTAGTTCTAGGAAAGAATAGAAGACAAAAAAAAAAAATTTCTTCCAGTTATGAATGGAAGAAGGGGCATCCTTAAGCAACCCCTTCTTGCCGAACTGGATAGACACGTACCACCAGTCTTTGGTGGTCGGATGACATTTGAAAGTGAAGAAATTATGGAGTAAGAAGATAGAAGGTCGAACATCAATCATAATACATAAGGAGAGAAATCCTATGATGAACCTAAATGAGTTTGGTGCCATGGCGGCGAAGGAAATATTTAAAAACTTGAACAAGTCAGTTACAAAAGAAGGTATCGACAGTCAAAGTTCTGTCTGAAGGGTTTCAACATACAAGCAAGTTCAATCGGAAGGAGGAGAGCTAGCTTGATCGCTAGGGCCAGGGAGTTCAAGTTCGCAATCAGATGGAATTTCGAACTGGATCCTAATCAATGAAAGATCTTTGGGCCGAAGATTACATGAAATGGTATCAAGGACAAAGAATGACCGAGGTACTTCTACAAGCTCAGGATCCTTATGAGGAAGGTCCATTAAAGCTAAATGAGCCGAACTCCTAGAATCGGTCGACCAGGACTCTTCAAAGGACATGAAGATCAAACTAAAGTGAAGAAAATCCCTAAAAAATTAAAAAATAATAATAATAAAATCTGAGACATTCTCGAAGAAGTAGGATGGGTAGAGATGTCAAAAGACACAGATAAGCAAGGAGAAAGGTTCAGAAATTGACCTAAATCGACTGGAAAGAATAGAAAGATAGTAAGCTTGATGGAAAATGAAGAAAAGAACCTCCAAGAATTGAAGGAGTCGGCGGAAGACACTGGAGCCCTAGAGCAAGAAGGGAGAAGGAAACTAGAAGGATGGAGAAGGAGACTTGGGCAAAATGAAGCTCCTATGGAAGAAGAAGAGCTTAAATATCCACTGGGATCCGAGATGGTTATGATTGCAGATCTCCAGTGACCAACCTCGGGTTGATGCATGTCCCACTCATCATAGTGGCAGACTAGCAACGAGAAGAATCTTTATTGCACCGCACCTTGAATAGCGCTTTGATGAAAATTTTAAGAAATAATCTTTTCAGATCACCTCATATTTAAGAAGTTTCGGTGCCAACGTGGAAAGAGTCGAGACCAGCTGTTCTGTTGGCACAAAAAGAAAAAAAAAGGGACTTCGGCACTCATATTTCTTTACTTCATTCAAATTTTGAACTCGGGAGTAGGGAGGCTTGTGTTGGGTGTGAACCCTTTTCTGTCGAAGTCCAATAGGATATCTGGCCTTGAGGAAATTCTGTCCGACGAGGATAGCCATGCCAAACTCCGACCAGTGAAGAGTTTGTGCTTAAGTGCCGAGATTGCTAACCTCCAACCTAAATTTATCGATCGATCTTCTTCATCAAAATTTCTAGCTCCTTCGAATGTTCCCAAAACCTATAGGGCATTATAGATTTTGCTCAAACGAACTTGAATAGTGATGACAGCCTCCAGGTAGCTAAGTAATAGATTTAATTATGGCTTGGCTTGGCCGGCCTTGGCACTCTTTAAATCTTTTCTCGATAAAAGAACCATCCAAGCTATTCGATATTGGACCAACGTCGGATCAACAAAAGTCCTCTCCAGACGAACTCATATAGTATACTAAGGGTGGCAGACCTTAAGATTTCTGCATCAAGAGCTCTGAACACGCAAACAAAAAGACTTCATCCCCTTTTTGTTAGCCTCCAGATGGTCTTAAAAGCAGCCAAGCTTCAAAGGAATAGATAAGCAGTCGGACTTCTCCGTCAGCCAAACTTCTTCCAAATTTCTCCCTCAATCAAGCCTCTCCACTAGTCGAACTCCATTTGGACTGCTCCAATGGATCTCCATCCAGATTCTTCCAGTAGATCTCTATATGGATCCCTCCAGTAGAACTACTTCTAGATTCCTCCAGTGGATTTCCTTCAAGATTTCTCCAGTCATAGAACTTCCGAACCCCTTCTAACCAAACTCCCTACAGTTGCCTAGAAGGGCCTCCACACCTACGTAGATCTAGCTATCTACACAGCATGAATCCACTTACACACAAGCGACCTTGAAGGAGTTCAAACTTCTCTAGAATCAATAAAACTCGAAACTCTTCACCACCAGCACCTATCTTGGAACCTCAACTATTAAGTCCTAACAGACTGGCGCATCATGACAATAGACACTACTCTCTATAACAAACTCTGCATGGCCTGAATGATCCACTACTAGGTAGTTATGGCTATCACCATTAATTTGTTACAGGCTCCATCTATAAAAGAGATCCTTCAGATACATTTTCTCCAGGCTCTCCTCTCCTTCTTGACACTCTGCTACTTTCTCTACTGAGCATTCCATTTTTGTTGGTCAAAAGGGCTGACTTTATCATTGAAGGATCCTACCAGAACCACCTCTCCTCCGATTTGCACTTCTTTTATAGGTCCTGATGGCGACCTCGACTTCTCCAACTCTAGCTAGTTCTGGCATCAGCCAGATTCTGCACTAACAATAAGAATTATCCTCCTTTAAACTTTTTGTTTATCCATGCTAGGGGTACAATCAAGCTGAGCCAGGTCGAGTAGTTTGAAGCTCAAGCTCAACTCAATTCAAAATACTTGAACTCAAAATTTGACTTAAGATCGATCAAACTCTAGTATCCCAAACTCTAGGTTGGTCTAATGAAGAAAAATAATACTCAAGATCGGCTCAATTTGACTCAATATTAATTAAGTCATATTCAATCTCAAATTCGATCTTTATACTATTAATAATATATATTATAAATAAAAATAATATTATTAAAAATATATAAGCTCAAATAGGTCCACAAGCTTTTAAGTTGAGTATCTTGCTACTTAAATTCAATCTGAGCTCAATAATAGCTAAGTCAAGTCAATTTGGACTCAAGTTGAGCTTAAGTAGCTTGACTTGATTGCACCCCTAATCCATGTATATTTAATTGCATTGATGGATTTTTAATTATAGATTAATCAAATACTATATATATTAAAAAGATTTCAAACATGGTCTATGGGTCTCCAAATATAGGATATAATGCCAGACATTCCAAACATAATGATGTATACGATAATTGGATTTCCTTTGCTTCTTTTTTTTCTTCTCCTTCACTTCTATGAATTTTATATATTTTTAATTTGGTTAATTATTAAATATTTTAGTTATAATTTATGCATACAATTTTTTGATATAAAAATTTTATTTAATTATTTAATGATTCTAAAATTTTACTATTCTCTTACGCAGCATGTGAGTATCATACTTGTAATCTAATCTAATATACATACATATATTTAAATAGAGGCATCTGCATGGGCAATGCCTCCATCCGCCATGTGTCATCTGCCATGCCTGCCATGTGTGCAACAAATACAGTGGTCAAAAAATATGTGGGTCAAGATCCCAACGATGGCTTGGCCAATAGACTCGAGAGAAGGCATAGAGGACTTGCAGAGATGGAGGAGAGATTTTCGACCATGGGCGATCTTGGTGATGGAGCTACTGAAGGCTTGGCCAACTCGAGGAAAGGCATAGAGGACACATAGGGGCGGAGGAGGGATTCCCAACCATTAGTGAAGATCTCAATGACCTTACACATTCAACCGCTCCAAGCCACCCACCTACATAAAATACAAAGGTAAAATTGGGGGAAAGCATCAAAAAATCGACGAAAACAAGGGAAAGATGTTTCATTCTCTTTCTTGAAGACCTGTGGTGAAGAAGAGCATGGAAAAGGGAGGGGTTTCTTAGGTTCCGATTGGGGCTTTTTCTCAAGCATAAAGGTTTTTTATGCAAGTTATGGTTGTGTGAGCAGCAGAGGGCTGAGGAACTATCAAACGGTAGACCCGAGCTACTGCCAAATATGATGGCCACTTCTCTCCTCCATCTCCCCTTCCCTCTCACTATGGAGATATGCTTTGATAACTCTTTTTTCTAAGGCTTTCACATCTATCTAGCATTATTTGTTTCATAGCCTTGGAGTTGATGAGTGGCTAGGATCCTCACACTACTCACAATTTTTTTGTTGAAACATCAACTTGACAACAAGATGCCAATCACTTATGCAAACTTTGGTAGTAGTCTTGTAATTTTTCCATGAAGAGTTGAATTTGATTCCAACATCATTGTGAGGCCTAGATTACTATGCTTTTCTGTGAAAGGATTCTTGAAGCTACTGTCATGCCCCTAATCCAAGATCATGAATCAGGGATCATAAAAACTACTGCATACTTATTGTTGATATGAAAATCCATTTTGAGGTTGGGTTGCTAGAGTTGTGCAATGATGGCAAGTCGACGGTGATGGGATGGTAGCAACCATACCTGCAAGAGAAGTTCTTAATCAGAGTTGGCTCCGGTGGGGATCCTCCGATGCTCAAGTCAATTTTTCATTCAACAGAAGGAAGAAGATAAGCATTATGGAGAGAAGAGTTCGCATACCTTAGGGTCCCTCTTTTTACCTCTTTTATATAAGGCATCCAAAGTTTGTTAGGATGGATTGTGGGTTATTAGTTATGGGAAAGTAGAAAGTTATCAGTGATATTTTGCTTGCCCACTAGAATATTCTCAGGAATCATGTCAGGTATTGTCCCCTCATGGCATGTGGGGGGAGATCATCTTTTGATTACGTGAATTAACAACTTGGAGCCAAGAGTAGGGACTTCAGCTTTTTGATGACCTCAAGCTCGGCTTAAATTAGAACCTCGACTTCAGTCTTTGATGACCTTCAATTTAGCCTATATTGTGACCCTGGTTTGCATCTTTTAATGACCTCAAGCTCGACCTAAATTAGGACCTCGGTCTTAGCCTTTGATGATCTTCAATCAACCTACATTATGATCCTAGCTTTCATCTTTTGATGACCTCAAGCTTAGCCTGAATTAGGATCTTGGCTTCAGCCTTCAACAACCTTGAATCAGCCTATATTATTACCCAGGCTTTCATCTTTTGATAACCTCAAGCTTGACCTGAATTAAGACCTCGGCCTCTATCTTTGGTGACCTTCAATTAGTCTATATTGTGATACTAGTTTTCATCTTTTGATTAACACAAGCTCGACCTAAATTACAACCACAACCTCAACCTTCGATGACCTTCAATTCAGCTTACATTATCATATCTTTAATCAGTACAACAATACCCCCAACAATAGTCTCCTACTTTTGAGTCTGAGCCTAGATTCAGATGAGTATACCCAATCAGACTTGCCAAAAACATATCCTTTTTGTCATCTAGACTTAGAGTCTTCAGATTTCTTATTGAAATTGTTCGAAGATCTTTATTCATTAGCTTAGATTCAATTTCGTCCTCAGCTTTTTGAGCTTAGATTTTTGCAAACCTTAATGTTCCAAGTTTAGATTTCTGCTGACCTCGACCTTCTAAGATTGAATTTCTGTAGATCTTGATATTTAACCTCATGTTTAAAAATTGAAGGCCATCACCCTCGTTAAGACGATGTTATCCTCCTATTTAAAAATCGAAGACCTTCATATCCCTCGTAAGGGTCTTTATCCACATCAGGATGAGACCCTTCTCTTGCTCCTGATGTGATTGGCTTTTACTCTTGTCAAGATGAGGTCCTCATATTTCTAACAAGATTGTCAGGATACAAAAGGGCCATTGAGAGGACCTCTTCTCGTTACCTCCTATTTAAGAACTAGAGGCCTTCATTTTTCTCATAAGGATCTTTATCCACATCAGAATGAAGTTCTTCTCCTATTCCTGACGTGGTTGGCTTTTATCCTTATTAGGATGAGATCCTTCTCCTATTCCTAATAAGATTGCTAGAGCACAACAAGATCATCAAGAGGACCTCTCTCCATTACCTCCTATTTAAGAAATGGTGGCCTTCATTTTTCTCGCAAGGATCTTTATCCATATCAAGATGAGATTTTTCTCCTATTTCTTGGCTTTTATTCTTGTTAGGATGAGATCCTCCTTCTATTCCTAACAAGATTATCAGAGCATAAAAAGGTCATTGAGATGGCCTCTCCTCCTTATCTCCTGTTTAAGAACCAGAGACCTTCATTTCCATCGTAAAGATTTTTATCCACATCAGGATGAGGTACTCCTATTTCTGACATGGTTAGTTTTTATCCTTGCTAGGACGAGGTCCTCCTCCTATTCCTAATAAGATTACCGAAGCACAAAAGGGCCGTTGAAAGGGCCTCTCTCCATTACCTCCTGTTTAAGAATCAAAAGTCTTCATTTTTCTTGAAGGATCTTTATCCACATCAGGATGAGGTCCTCCTCCTATTTCTGACATGATTGGCTTTTATCCTTATTAGGATAAGGTCCTCCTTCTATTCCTAACAAGATTGCTGGGATACAAAAAGGGCATTGAGAGGGCCTCTCTCCGTTACCTTCTATTTAAAAACTGGAGGCCTTCATTTTTCTCGTGAGGATCTTTATTCACATCAGGATGAGATCCTTCTCATGTTCCTGACGTGGTTGACTTTTATCCTTATTAGGATGAGGTCCTCATCCTATCCTAACAAGATTATCGAGGCATAAAAGGACCATTGAGAGGGTCTCTTCCTATTTCCTTCTGTTTAAGAATCAAAGGCCTTCATTTGACTTGCTCGTGATCAATGATGCCTTTTGCTAATATCATATTAGATCTGCACAAGGAGTAAAATTTCTTACCATGTTGGCTCCGCTTTGCTAGTTTACCTCTAGTTGATCTTCGTTGGTTGATGTTCTTGTTAGGTTGGTTTCCTCGACCTCCTTTCTGGAGTTGGACTCCTTCTAGTTGAGTCAGCTTCTTTGGCATTAATTTCTTTCTTCTCTCTTTTTTTTTTGGACTTGAATTTGGGCTTGATAGCTCAGCCTCAATCATGATTTTGACTTTGGCTCAGCTATGATTTAAACTTCAACTTATCCTTGATTTTGACCTTAGCTTGGTCCTGAATCTAACCTCAGCTTAGCTTAGATTTTAACCTTGGATTTATTTTTTGATGAGCTCAGCTTACTGAAGTTGAATTTCTATTGGCCTTAGTCTTTTGAGCTTGAACTTTTGCAGACCTTGGACTTATCCGATCTTTGCCTCGGATCTATCTTGCTTTCACTTCGAATGGATCTTGAACTTGACCTCGGATTGGTCTGGATTCTAACTATTGCATCGGCATTTATTTTAACTTCAGCTTCAGCCTTAGTTTCTTGAACTAAGTCTTAATTGGCTTTGGGTTTGGCCTTGGTTTTGGTGCCCTATAGCCCTATGAGAAAGAAAAGAAGAAAGGAAAAATAATAATAGATAGAAGTTTAAAAGTCTCTTACCATGAGTTCTCTGTTCGGGAGATCTTAGGTTCTATTTGACTACTCTAGTTTAGATCAAACTTTATCTTCTTCTTCTTTTTCTCTCTCTTTTTTGTATTAATTTGGCTTCGGGTGAAATTCATAGGGCCATGTGTGGAGGTTGTGGCATTTTGTGGGTGATTTTGAGGTTGCTCCAAGTCAGCTTTGGTGTTGTATGATGTGAGATGTGCATGGAAGAACTTCGAAAAAGGTCGAATGAATACATGTGTAGGGGACTTCGGCCGTATTAGGAGTGCACAGACCTCATGAGGACTTTGGCATCATGCACACTGAGTACTTCAAGGGCTGCTTGGTGGTGGGTTCAGCCATGCTGGAGATGCATGGACCTCGGCACCATCACAGTCAGTTCGCCACTTAGGCATGCAAGGGAGGGTTAGTTCCATTAAGAGTACTTTAACCATGCCTAGGCATGTAGAAGAGAAGGTCAGCGCATAGGGAGAACATCGACTGGACACATGCGTAGGCACGGGAGGGGAGAAGATCAGCTGGCTGGCTTCTTCTTTCCTCCTCTTCTCTCTATCTCTTTTTTTTTTGGCTTGGGCTAGATTTCTTTATAGGCTCAGATCTAATTTGGTCCTTGGGTTAGTCTTCATTTTAACTTTGGCTTTGATTTTAATTTTTAAAATTTAGTCGATCTTGAATTTGGGTTCGACCATGTAGAAAGCATGTGAACCTCGACAGCATGGATGACCTCGCTTGCAAGAGAGCACCAACTTCGGCATGCAGGTTTCTTTAAAACTTCATGCAGGCAACTTCCAAGGGGTTAGAGATTATGCACATGCGAGGAGGACCTCGCTTGTGAGCGAGTTTAGTGTCACCGAAGGTGCAGTGAAGGAGACGGTGACCTCAGATTCATGTATTTGGGCAAGGATGGCATTGCAGGGATGAGGTGCGCATACGGGAAACTTGGAGTCATTTTTGGATAATTTGTAATTCCATCGAAGGGGACCTCGGCGCTGCACGCATAAGGACTTTGAGGGCTGCTTGGGCATGCAGGGGGCAACCTTGGCCTCAAGGGGCACGCCTGGATGCACAGAAGAGAAGAGATCCAAGGAGTCGCCGTGTTGTGCCTGGGAGCGCAGGAGAGGAGCTTGGCCGAACAGGCGAGGTCAACTAGAGGGGCATCGGATAGGTGAGATCAACACTCGAGCATGTGGGAGAGAAGATCAACCACATCTGGGCATGTAGGAGAGAGAAGGTCAGCCAGATGGCTACACTTGATGGGAGGGAGAAGATCGGTCGGAGGTGCGATGAGCACGAGTGAGAGAGGAGATCGGCCAGAGATGCAATGGGTGCGGGCAAGAGAGGAAATCGATCGAAGAGGGTGCACCATCCAGGATCACGAGGGAGGAGAAAGTTGATGCCATCGTAGGCCATGCCTGAGAGCATGGGGGAGGAGGAGGTCGGAGCCATCATGGGATTGTGAGGGGGAGAATGAAGGAAAATCCAGATTTTTTGGGTCAGATTCGTTCAGATCTGATTAGATCGAGAGGCATATTTCAAAAATTTTCACTCAGATCCATATCAAATCTGACACTTTTCAGATCTGATTTATAATCTGATAATTAAGAAAATTAAAACTAAATTAATTTTGAATTAATTTTTACCTTGATCTTGGGTAACCTAATTACCCGTTTATGATCCTATGGAAGCTCTGAGATTCTGGATCTAGCCACGCAAGCGCCTGACCTCTACCGATATCCACTAGGACTAGATCTAGAGATCTTCTCCTTCTCATTCTTTTCTCCAAAAATTAGATCTGGATCTGATTTAGAGGATCTTCAAAATACCTTCTAAAGATCATCCATCGTCTTTGCAGCAGTGCTGCCTTCTTCCTTTTTTGTCAGCCTTTCCTTGCCTGACTCGCACTAATCTGAAGGACCCAACTTTCTTGGGCATGGAGAGGATAGAGAGGGATAGATGGTGGCATGGAGAAGGAAGAGGGACAGCCTTGAGGCATGGCTTGAAAGAGGAGTTCTCAAAAGTTGGTGCAGACAGGGTCTTTTTATAGACTCTGCTGCGCCATGCAGTGCTGCATCACCTCGGCCAGTCATGTTGCTTCGTGGAATTAGATCTAAATCTAATTAGTAGGATGACATCATCTGATCCAATCAGATGAGAGACCCATAGGTTCATTTTTAGATGGTGCCTAAGACTGGTCAAAGTAGATACCCAAGGGCCACTTAAGTAGAAACCAAGAAGCAACCTGGAGTCCCATCCGTATGGGACTCCAGCATCCCTATCCATAGGCGCACACCATCCTAGGCATGAGCCCCCTTCTTTCTAATTTCGAAAGAGAAGACAAGCCCCTATCTGCTCTCTAATAAGTGCATGACACATGGGCAGATGTCCAAGGGTCAAAGCTCAATGTTTGACTAAGTCAAAGTACAAGAATTAGCAGCTAACGAAAAATGGCAGGTATTGTCTTAAATTTATCTCATAAATTAAGACAACCCTTTTCTGACTTGGACAAGCTTCAGTCAAACCAGGTAAAGGTACCTGAGTGAGCACAAACTCATTTGGCTCAGTCGAGACAACATTTATGATAGAAAAAGAAGAACGTTAGGCTCAATCGTATGCTAGCACGATTTCCTTGAACCTAATTGAATCTTATTCAAATCAATTGAACTAGGTTAGTCCAATTGATGATATCTAGATCTAAACCCTTATTTGTGTGATCCAATTAGATTCAGTTCTGTATGGTAATAGGATATATCATGATCTCCACCATCGATATCATCGAAACTTCTTTCGATGGATCAGAACTCTTCTGATTCAGACAACTTAGAATGATCGATCATCTAAATCATTCTAATTGCTCCCAAAATCCACTAGTGACACCTACTAGCATATGGTGGCAATCCATCAAAATTGAAAATGAACCTCTCGGTGCAGCTACTTGTGTGATTAAGTTCTTCTATCTTGAGCCCCGATCAGATTAGGGTTAAGGTGAACTCGTCAAACCCTAATTTCTATCATATGATTTAATCATTCGATTCAAGTCCGATATGAAAACCTTAATAGAAACTCTTTCTATTATTTCACACTCTCTGCCATGGCCATAGGCTTATGGACTTGATTCTCATGATCATCATAGGGCTGCTCCTCATCCACCGAGGTAGATAGATTCCATCTTGGTGCAATCCAATTCCTACAATGAATATGCTATAGCCAACATACACCTCAGGATTTTGAATGGCTAGGAGACTGAATCATGGTATAGTCAAACTATAACACCCTTAGGGTGAACTACCGATGCTCCTCAGGTCCAAGAACCAGACACACCACTACAGCATCGAGTCAGTCATCAACGAGAAGGTAGACTTCCTTATGACTACTCGAGATGGTCATGCTCAGTGCCCTTGTTCTCTAACGAGTACCTGTACTCTCGCTCTGATGTCTCTACACCATAGACTTAAGACTCATCTACTACAAAGAAGGATTGTACACTAACTTTTTGGATTAATTATCATCCTCATGATGATCCTACGGTCAGGAGCATTTTATGAGTTAATAATGAAAATTCTTGTCTTAAATTTTCAACTCTTAAAAATAAGAATTATCATTACCATTAATTCAAGGGATGTATCACAGACACTAAATACACATTTATAATAGAAAATAATCCATTTTATTATTTATAGTCAAAATTATAATTTTGCCCTTAGAAGTGTATTACAAGTGTCAGCCAATTCTGGCTTCTAGGGCACACATATCTAACAAACTCCCACTTGACCTAAAGCCAATTGGCTACAAATCTAGGTCCCATCTTCTCAAGGTGGGCTTCGATCTTCTACTGGTCCAATGGTTCTGTAAGTGGGTTCGCCGCATTGTCTATGAAGTCGACTCTCTTGACCTCGACGTAATCTTTTTCGAGGTAATCGCGGATGAGGTGGTATCGCCGCTCGATATGCTTAGATTTCTGGTGAGACCTCAGCTCCTTAGCAAGGGCTATGGCACCATTGTTGTCGTAGTACAGAGGAATGGCATCTGATGGCATCACTCTGATCTCCATAGCAAACTTCTTATACCAGAATGCCTTCTTTGCAGCTTCTAACGCAACGACATATTCTGCTTCCATGGTGGAATCTGCTATCACTATTTGTTTGAAACTTTTTCAACTGACAGCTCCACCATTGCACAAAAACAGACTCCCAGATGTCGACTTTCGATCATCTACATCGGACATAAAATCTGAGTCTGTATACCCCTGGACTTGGAGTTCTCCATTACCAAAGACCAATAACATATCCTTAGTTCTTCTTAAGTACTTAAGGATACATTTTACAGAAGTCTAGTGTTCTTCACCTAGATTCGACTGATATCTGCTCGTGACACTCACGACATGGGCTATATCAGGTCGTGTACATAACATGGCATACATGAGGCTCCCTATTGCTGAAGCATAAGGGATCTTGCTCATGCATTCTATTTCCTCAGGTGTGCTAGGGCACATCTTCTTGGAAAGATGAATGCCATGTCTGAAGGGTACTAAAACCTCTCTTAGAGTTTTCCATGCTAAACCTCTTTAGCACTTCCTCTATGTACATCTTCTGTGAAAGTCCTAGCATCCTATTCGGTCTATCTCTATAGACCTTAATTCCTAGAATAAAGGATGCTTCTCCTAGGTCTTTCATGGAGAATTCTTTAGATAACCACATTTTAACTATGGTCAACATGGGAATATCATTTTCAATAAGGAGGATGTCATCCACGTACAATACGAGGAAGACAACAGCGCTCCCACTGACCTTTTTGAAGACACATGGCTCCTCCTCATTTTTGATGAAATCAAATATTTTGATCACATCATTAAAATGAGTGTTCCAGCTCCGAGATGCTTGCTTAAGTCCATATATGGACCTTTGCAGCTTGCAAACCTTGTGATCATCATCACTGGATGTGAAACCTAGCGGCTGTTCCATATAGATATCTTCCTCAAGATATCCATTTAAGAATGCCGTTTTCACGTCCATTTGCCATATTTCATAATCGAAATAGGCTGCAACAGCAAGCAATGTGCGGATGGATTTTAGCATAGCTACTTGCGAAAAGGTATCCTGATAGTCAATGCCTTCGCATTGACTATAACCTTTTGCCACTAATCTAGCCTTGAATGTCTCCACATTTCCATCTGCACCAATCTTTCTCTTGTAGATCCATTTACACCCAATAGGTACTATACCTTCTGGTGGATCTACCAAGGTCCAGACTTGGTTTGAGTGCATCGAGTCAATTTCTGACTTCATTGCCTCTAACCATTTCTCGAAGTCGATATCTGATATCGCCTCATTATAGGTTTTGGGATCATCACCATGAACCCCATTACCTATGAGGAACATTTTCTCTACATCCTCTGAAATAGTACCTAAGTACCTTTCAGGAGGATGGGAAAATCCTTTTCGATCTACGAGGTGGAGGAGGTAGTGTATGGATTGGCTTAACCTGATTTGGTTCCATTTGGTCCTTAGCTCGTTGCTCTTATGAGACTTTCTCATCGAGCTTGATCTGCTTTCCAATGCCGCTATCTTGAATAAACTATTTTTCAAGAAAGATGGCATGTCGACTCACAATCACATTGTGATCTTCTAAAATGTAGAAATAATATCCTAATGACTCTTTAGGATATCCTATGAATCAAGCTCTAAAGGACCTAAAGTCTAACTTATCCGTTTGTTGTCTTTTGACATGAGCCGGACAACCCTAAATTCTAAGATGACTCAGACTTGGTTTCTTACCATGTCATATCTCATACGGAGTGGTAGAAAGAGTTTTAGAAGAAACCCTATTCAGTAGGTAAATTATAGTTAACAAATAGTATTCTCAAAGAAAATCAGAGAGGTCTGTGAAGTTCATCATGGATTGGACCATATCTAATAGGATCCTATTCCTCCATTCTAAAATTTTGTTGAGTTGAGGTATTCCTGGTGGAGTCCATTGAGAGACTATGCCATTTTCTTTGAGATAGTCCAAGAATTCCCGACTAAGGTATTCACCTCCTCGATCTAATCGAAGAACCTTAATGGGATTTTCAATTTGCTTTTCTACTTCATGTCTGAATTCTTTGAACTTCTTAAATGATTCAGACTTGTGTCTCATAAGATACACATACCCATACCTAGATAAATCATCAGTAAAGGTTATGAAGTAGACTAAGTTGCCTCTAGTCAGCACATCGAATGGGCCGCACACATCTATATGTACTAAGGCAAGAAGATCCGTGGCCCTTTTCCCATGTCCTACAAAAGGGAGCTTAGTCATTTTGCCATGAAGATAGGATTCATAAATTGGATATGACTCGAAAGTCAATAGACTCAATAGCCCAGTTTTCTCCAATTTATTAATCCTATCTTCTGCTATATGACCTAATCTTAGGTGCCATAGATAACTATCATTAGGACTATCCCTTTTGACGTTTTGATTTTATGGCATTCACATTTTGCTCAAAGTTAAAAATAGATATATCAACATGTAACTGATAAAGACCGTTAATGAGAAAACCATTTGCAATTTTATTTCTTTCATAAAGAATGTTACAATGGTCCTTAAGAAAACTAACTACATAGCCTTCTAATGCAAGATAAGAAATAGAAATCAAATTCCTGCTTACTGCAGGCACAAAATAATAGTCTTTTAATACTAAGTCTAAACTAGATGGTAGTCGAAGAGGGTATGTTCCCACAGCCACGGTAGCAACCCTTGCTCCATCACCGATGCATAGGATCATCTCACCATCCCTTAGCCTGCTACTATCCTCAAGATCCTGCATAGAAGTGCACAAGTGAGCACTAGAACCAGAGTCAAGCACCCAACTAGATGCAGAAGAAATCATAAGGTTAGACTCAATAACAAGCATACCTCCAGAAGGACCTGCCTCCTTCTTCTTTAGGGTGGCCAGGTAAGTAGGGCAGTTTCGCTTCCAGTGGTCGTCATTGTTGCAATGGAAATACTTTTCTTTGTCAACGGCCTTCTTCTTCAGCTCTGCCTTTTTTTCTTTCCTCCTTCCACCTTCTACTTTTTCATAGATTTTTTCTTCTTTCCAAAAGACTTTCTCTTGGAAGAAGTCCGTTCCATAGCAAGCACTGAGCCTTTAGAACCTTTCATAGAAAGCTCAGCGGTAACCAGCATGTTCATAAGTTCGGCCAATGAGTTTTGAAGTTTATGCATATGGTAGTTCATGATGAACTGTCCATACGCATCGGTCAAGAATTACAGAATTATGTCATTCTGCAGATTCAAGTCCAACCTCACTCCAAGCTTCTCAAGCTCTTCCAAGTCCTTGATCATCATCAGATAATGATCTTGGACTGACTGCCCATCATGCATCTTAGCCTTGAACATTCGTTTAGTGACTTGATACTTGGCTGCGTGACTTTGTTCACCAAACATCTCCTGTAGGTAAGCCAACATTTGGCTAGCAGTTCTGATATCTTCATGTTGGTGCTGAAGCTCATCAGACATCGAGCCCAACATGTAGTATCTGGCCTTATTATCTTCGTCAGTCCACTTATCCAGAGACGCTCTCTGTTCAGCAGATGGACGAGCTAGTAAGGTGGGAGGGTCTTGATCCAATACATGATTTAACTTCTTAGAACCCAAAATGATTTTAAAGTTCTGGAGCCAATCCTTATAATTTGGTTCGATCAGTCTATGGGTGTCAAGGATTCGTGCTAGTGGGTTGGATGCAGATATTTTTCTGTAGAGTGTCAAAGTTTCTAGTTAGATATTATAATTAAGACTTAACCAATTTGTTTAAGAATTTTATTTTTAAATAAATGCTCCCACTATTTCTCGGATCCCTACACTCCCTCTGTAGAGATGCAAAAATCTCCATGATTATTGATTTCTAGTGGATGGTGCGGTCCCACCAACTGACTCATCATCTCACCTAATAGTTATTGGTGATGGGTTAGCTAATGAGTGAATAACTCTTGTTCAATGATTCTCTAATCATGGTGCATCCAAACTTGGTTTCTAATTTATGAATCTCACCGTGTCCGAAATATTGATCCACTCCTTAGTTAAGTCAGACCCACCATTTGCACAGATTGGATTTCTAATTGAGTCTCTCACCGAATCTAGAATATTGAGCCCAATTCATCCTCCAGCCTGTAGCATCCAATGCCTAATAGACATGGTTGCATCTTCTCGATGCTACTGAGCCACTATAACAAGCCGAGAACAATCAACCCCAGGAAGGGCCCACACATCTACAATGGTAGAAGATCTTAGACTTAATCTTTTCTTAGGAAGATTTGATTTAGGTCTCATTAAACTAGACTTGACATAGTCATAACCATTATGACTAACCTAGTGGCATGGGTTAGCTCGGATTATTGACCACCTTAGATTAGAACTGAGTCAACAAACATGGCCAGGTAAGTGAGACAGGTGGAAGGGATATGCCATTAACTCGATAAGAATGCATTCGAGTCGAGTAGCTCCTAATTAAAAATCAGTCGATCGTATCTGCCAAACTTACCTTAAACACTAAATTATTGAGATAGAACCAATTCGGTTAGCCTACAATCAGACTCTAACCACTGAGCCTAATTAGGTCTTAGCTTGATCGATCACTCACGTGACTCGATCTTGACCCAGACTTAATTCTATTAGGCTGGTCAATTTAAGCAGTGTTGATCCCATCTAACCAACTCTTGATTCAGTTTGATCAACCGCTAGACCTAATTGAGCTACCCAAGCCCGAATCCAGATTTATGAATATGTCTTGGATCTGAAATTCTTAATTTTAGACCTAATTGATATTTCATAAACTTAATTCTCAATTAAGTTAGAATTCAAAAATAAAATATGTAAAAAGATCTTAGGGTTTCAGGATTTAGGGTTTTGTAGAAAGTAAATTTTCAATTTTTGATTAAGGACGAATGCGCAGCACCCCTACACATCATAAGAACACTCCATCGAATGAAAGGAGAGGATCTTTAAGCCCTACGTTGTTCTTATGATCGGACGGCCAAGGGGAACGCCTTAATCAGAAATACAACTAATCTACAAAAACAAATTAGATCTAAGCATATATCTCATATAAAAAATAGATCTAATTAAAATATATTTTGTATATATCACATATATCATGCATACATATTTTTTATATCTAAATTATCTCATAATCATCTAAAAAATTAAATTTAAATTTGATCATATCAAATAAAATTTAATCTAGACCTATTTGTAGAACTATTCTACAACTAGTCTAAACATGCAACTATCATATCTCATATGAACAATTAATTTTATTTTATTTCTATTTTTAGATCTGATTATAATATTTATAATATCATAAAATAAAAAATAAATAGATCTAAAAATTACTTTTAATCAAATAAAAATTATGATCAAACTAGACTACACATAAAATAATTCTATTCCTAGTCTAGTTATGTATCTCATACATATTAGATCTAAATTAATTTATTTTAATTTTTTTAATTTTTTGATTTTAGATCTAATTATATCTCATGTGATATCTGAAATCACTAATTAATCAAATTAAATTAGATCTAAAAAAATTTATAAGAACCTGGCTCTGATACCAGTTGAAGGGAAATCCAGATTTTTCGGATCAAGTTCGTTCAAATCTGATTGGATCGAGAGGTATATTTCAAAAATTTCCTTTCAGATATAGATCAGATGTGACACTTTTTAGATCTAATTTATAATCTAATAATTAAGAAAATTAAAACTAAATTAATTCTGAATTAATTTTTATCTTGATCTTGCGTAACCTGATTACCCATTGATGATCCTATGGAAGCTCTAAGGTTCTGGATCAAGTCATGCAAGCGCCTGGCCTCTATCGATATCCACTTGAGCTAGATCTGAAGATCTTCTTCTTCTCTTTCTTTTCTCCAAAAATTAGATCTGGATCTAATTAGAGGATCTTCAAAATACCTTCTGAAGATCATCCGTCGTCTCTGCAGCAGTGCTGCCTTCTTCCTTTTTCGTCAATCTTTCCTTGCCTGACTCGCACTAACCTGAAGGACCTAACTTTCTTGGGCGTGGAGAGGAGGGAGAGGGCCAGATGGTGGCATGGAGAAGGAAAAGGGATAGCCTTGGGGCATGGCTTGGAAGAGGAGTTCTCAAAAGTGGGCGCAGATAGGATCTTTTTATAGACTCTGCTGCGCCATGCAGTGCTGCATCACCCCGACCAATCACGTTGCTTCATGCAATCAGATCTAAATTTGATTGATGGGATGACATTACCTGATCCAATCAGATGAGAGACCCACAGGTTCAATCTTAGATGGCACCTAAGACTGGTCAAAGTAGATACCCAAGGGCCACCTAAGTAGAAACCAAGAAGCAACCTGGAGTCCCATCCATATGGGACTCCAGCATCCCTATCCATGGGCGCACGCCATCCTAGGCATGCACCCCCTTCTTTCCAATTTCTAGAGAGAGGACAAGCCCCTATTTTGCTCTCCAATAAGTGCATGACACATGGGTAGATGTCCAAGGGTCAAAGGTCAACGTTTGACCAAGTCAAAGTACAAGAATTAGCAAGTGACGGAAAATGATAGGTGTTATCTTAAATTTATCTCATAAATTAAGACAACCCTTTTCTGACTTGGACAAGCTTCAGTTAGACCAAGTAAAGGTACTTGAGTGAGCACAAACTTATTTGGCTCAGTCGAGACAACATTTATGATAGAGAAAGGAGAACGTTAGGCTCAATCGTGTACTAGCATAATTTTTTTGAACATAATTGAATCTTATTTAAATCAATTGAATTGGGTTAGTCCAATTAATGATATCCAGATCCAAACCTTTGTTTGTATGACCCAGTTAGATTCAGTTCTATATGATAATGAATATGTCATGATCTCCATCATCAACATTATCGAAACTCCTTTCGATGGATCAGAACTCTTCTGATTTAGACAACTTAGAATGATCGATCATCTAAATCATTCTAATTGCTCCCAAAATCCATCAGTGATACCTATCAGCTTATGGTGGCTACCTATCAAAACTGAAAATGAACCTCTCGGTATAGCTACTTGTGTGATTAAGTTCTTCTATCTTGAGCCCCGATCAGATTAGGATAAAGGTGAACTCGTTAAACCCTAATTTCTATCATATGATTTAATCATTCGATTCAAGTCCGATGTGAAAATCTTAATAGAAACTCTTTCTATTATTTCACACTCTCTACCATGGCCATAGGCTTATGGACTTGATTCTCATGATCATCATAGGGCTGCTCCTCATCCACCGAGGTAGATAGATTCCATCTTGGTGCAATCCAATTCCTACAATGAACATGCTATAGCCAACATACACCTCAGGGTTTCGAATGGCTAGGAGACTGAGTCATGGTGTAGTCAAACTATAACACCCTCAAGGTGAACTATCGATGCACCTCAGATCAATGAACCAAACACACCACTACAGCATCGAGTCAGTCATCGACGAGAAGGTAAACTTCCTTATGACTACTCGAGATGGTCACGCTCAGTGCCCTCATTCTCTAATGAGTACTTGTACTCTCACTCCGATGTCTCTACACCATAGACTTAAGACTCATCTACTACAAAGAAGCGATTGTACACTAACCTTCCGGATCAATCATCATCCTCATGATGATCCTACGGTCATGAGCATTTTATGAGTTAATATTGAAAATTCTTGTCTTAAATTTTCATTACCATTAACTCAAAGGATGTATCACAGACACTAAATACACTTATGTAATAAAAAATAATCAATTTTTTTATTTATAGTCAAAATTATAATTTTGTCCTTAGAAGTGTATTATAAGTATCAACCAATTTTGACTTCTAGGGCACACATATCTAACAGAGAAGGCTGGAGCCGCTCGAGGTCATGTGGGAGAAGGAGGTCGGAGCCACCATGGACCATGCCCGGGAGCGCAGGGGAGAAGGAGGTCAGCCAGAGTTGCTTGGGCGTGCAGGGAGAGGAGAAAGAAGGTCGATCGGAGAGGGCATGCCCAGCCATGCAGGAGAGACAAGATGGACCAGAGGTGCACAGGCTTGGAGGAAGCTGACTGGACGTGCGACGGGTGTATGGAAAGCCGGCTGGAGGTGCAATGGGTGCGGGAGTGGCGAACGTCGGTCGAATGCATAGGGGTTGAGGGGAGGCTTGCGGATGCCAACCCCGCCCCTCTTTCTTCTTTCTTCTTTCTTCTTTCTTTGTTTTTTGTTTGTTTATTTTTTTTTTATGAACAAAGAACTAAAAACCCTCTTTTTTTCTTTTCCTTTTTTTTTTTAATAGAGAACTAAAAAACCTCCCTTTTTTTTCTTTTTTTTTTGAACAAAGAACTGAAAAACCTTTTTTTTCCTTTTTTTTTGAATAGAAAACCAAAAAACCTCTCTTTTTTTTTAACAAAGAACTGAAAAAGCTTCTTTTGCTTTTCTTTTTTTTCTGAATTAAGAGAATCGAACCCCCTTTTCATGGGACTTAATTGACAAAGAGCCTTTACTAGGCATCAAATTTGCTCTTATTTATTTGGATCCTGTGACGTCTTTTCTGGTTTGGATCATCCTTATTATGATCTCCTTCCTTGCTAAGTCCTTTTTTTTTATTGAAATTTCTTCCTCATTTGAAGTCTTCTAGTTTAAGCCTGGATAGAACTTGTTGAAGATGGACGCTGAATCTCGTCGGCATTGGAGCAACGTGATGGAGCTCCTCTCACTGGATGCTCATTTTTTTCCATAAATGGGCTCGAAGAATCTTCCTCTAGCACCATCTATTAATACAAAAATCCATCTCGAGGTTGGGTCACTGGAGTTGTGCAATGATGGCAAGTCGACGGTGATAGGACAGTGACGGCCATACCTATAAGAAAAGTCCTCAATCGAAGTTGGCTTCGGTGGAGATCCTCCAATGCTCAAATTAGTTTTTTATTCAACAGAAAGAAGAAGATGAGCATTTTGGAGAGAAGAGTTCGCGTACCTTAGGATCCCTTTTTCTACCTCTTTTATATAAGGCATTCGGAGTTTGTCAGGATAGATTATAGGTTGTTAGTCATGGAAGAGCAAGAAGTTCTCAGAGATAATTTGCTTGCCCACTAGAATATTCTCAGAAATCATATCAGGTACTGTCCCCACATGGCATGTGGGGGGAGACCATCTCTTGATTACGTGAATTAACAACCTAGAGCCAAGAGTGGAAACTTCAGCTTTTTGATGACCTCAAGCTCGGCCTGAATAGGATCTTGGCCTTAGCCTTTGATGACCTTTAATTTAGCCTATATTGTGACTCTGGTTTTCATCTTTTGATGACCTCAAGCTTGGCCTGAATTAGGACCTTGGCCTTAGCTTTCGATAACCTTCAATTAGCCTACATTGTAATCCTAGCTTCCATCTTTTGATTATCTCAAGCTTGGCCTGAATTAGAATCTCGGCCTTAGCCTTCGATGACCTTCAATCAACCTATATTATGATCCTGGCTTCGATCTTTTGATGACCTCAAGCTCGACCTGAATTAGGACCTCAGCCTCAACCTTCGATTATCTTCAATCAGCCTACATTGTGACCCTAGCTTCCATCTTTTGATGACCTCAATCTCGACCTGAATTAGGACCTCGATCTTAGCCTTCGATGACCTTCAATCAGCCTACATTATGATCCTGGCTTTCATCTTTTGATGACCTCAAGCTCGATCTAAAATAGGACCTCTACCTCTGTCTTTGATGATCTTCAATTCAGCATATATTATCATATCATTAGATAGTACAAAAATATCCCTAACAATTATGAAGAACTCTCTCCACAAGCATGAGAGGCATCTCATCATGATATCATAAAGCAACAGCAGAACAATAATTAATGTTCAACTTTATTTCAAATAACTAAATCAAATATCTTATAAAATAATATTCTAAAGTTTTTTATCAAATTTTAATGAATCCTAATCTAAAGTAAAGATATCAAATTTTGCTTCTAATTCGCCCTTCCATATCGAATCCCCGAATCAAGCTAGATCTTCGAATCTATAAAAAAAAAATAAAATCTTATCATGAGCTAAATAGTCCAGTAAGCAATGAATACCTTAACTAGATAATTCATATGATAATATAGTCTACTCATTAATCAATATACAAATATAATCAGATTTATATTCAAAACATGAATTTGGTAATGTCAATATCTTTGAAAATATTCATATGCATAATCATATATCTAATTTTGAAATCAATCATATTTAAAAATCTACTTCAAAATAAATTCTACATAACTCATCACTATGACCATACTTATATTCTGTGGCTAGGCCAGAATACCACACTTAGACCTTCTAGCTAGATCAGAATGGCATACTTATAGCCAAAGTACCATACTTATATCCTATAACCGAACCGAAATACTATACTTATATCCTTCGGTCGAACTAGAATACCATACTTATATTCTATGATCAAGCTAGAATACCATACTTATATTCTATGGAGGGGCCAAAATACCATACTTATATCCTATGGTTGGATCAAAATACCATACTTATATTCTATGGTGGAGTCAAAATACCATCCTTATATCTTATAGTTGAGTCAGAATACATACTTATATCCTATGGCAGGATCGAAATTGAAGGAACCAGATCTAAAATTTCAGAGCTAAATCTTGAAACTTTTTCAAGATCAGAAAGCAAAAGACAAATAAATTAAAATTTTTTCATAAAAGCTAGAGAACTTCTAGATCTAAGATCCTATTACATAATTATAGCATGAGATTAAATCAAAAATTAAAAATATTAGAAAGAAAAATATGTTGATCATATCAACATGCATCTACACTACATCTAATGCAGGTATATACTAATAGATCAGATCTATATTACCTATGTAAGTTAGACATTCTAACTTACTAATCTAGGCTGAAAGATGCAGCTCCAAGCCGCACATGTGTTCGACCTCTAAGAGATGCCCACACAAGCCTACAAACTCCGATCAAAAGTTCGATGTAGAAAATCAGCATAGTATGCTAGTACTGTATTGATCCTTCTTCAATGGTTGATCAGGTGCTTTCTTCTTCAAGACTTGGACACTCTAAAAAAATAAAAGAAAGAAAAAATATTTTTGATAGAAAATAGCACTCAAAAATCTCTATGAAAGAGGAGGAGAAAGAGTAAAAGATCCAGGAAGAAGACCCTCTTCTTCTTCTCTTTTCTCTCACCTAGACACCTAGATTGGTGTCTATGAAATCCCTATGCCCCAAGGGTCTCTCTCTCTAATTTTTACAAGCCTAAGAGCCCTCTCAATGCTCTGAACCAGTATAAAATTTAGCCCAAAAATACCTCCTTATAAAGAGATATGGAAGAGTCTTTGTTAGATCAAATTCCTACACAAGATAAAAACACATATGGCAAGTTATTGGGGCACCCAACACTTAGGTGCTACCTCCTTTATTTTAGGCATGGACCACCAAGGTAGGCACACAAAAATTTCTCCTTATAACCATGAAAATTAGAGGAGAAATCAGGGTGGAGTGGCACACATGGGAAGAGACCAAGTTTGATGGGATTCTATCATATAGAGTCCAACAAACTTCAACAACTTTCTATCTATTGACCTGATCCACAACTTAATGCTATATAAAAAATAGAGGAGAAGGGTGGGCGTGCATGATGATCAGGGGAGAGGAGATTTGTTGCCAAAAATAAGAGAAAAAGGGCATGGGGATGTGGGATATAGGTGGCGCAACCAAGATGGATCCTAGTCTTACTTAGATTGCATATTTGACTTGGTCAAATATGGTTTCTCGAACCAAATTAAACTAGAAATAACTCAACCCAATTAAATTAGATCTTAATCTAATTAAGAACTTAATTAAATTATATTTAATCTTGATTTAATTTTCTAATTAAATTAAAAAATTGGGTTGTTCTAGTTGACTAGGACTAGTTCTTCCTTGTACTTGGCTTATCCAATAAATCAATTGAACTTGTTCCAATCAAGCCCAACTAAATTTAATTAAATTATATTTAATTAAACTTAATCTTAGTCCTTTGGCTTAATCAAATTAAGTCAAATAGTAATCAAATTGCTAATCGATCCTCTTGCAACATTTGTACTAGGTTAAACATCAATCATATTAATCGTTTAACCTTAGAACAATTCTCAATCATTGATCAACCATTCGATCAGATCATAAACTCTAATGTGTATGACCCCATAGGTCCAAACCTAAGTCAGTAGTATAAGAATAAATTTTTATACTAGTCGAATTGACCATCTAGCATGGTACCTGACGATTGGATAGGTCGAATGTGTAGAGCAACATCCTTAGAATTCATGTGGATATAGTTTCCATATAATTCATCCTCTTGACCAAAATGCTTGTAGGATACCTCAAAATTCAACTATCAACTCTAATCAAGCCATCCATATTGTATTTCAAAATATCAAATCCATCTCATGGATTATCCTGGCCAAGGTTTTGCTATATTAAAATATAGTGATACATTTTTCTCCAACTCTTGGAATGGTCAATCCCATCTTGATCATACACCGACTTCGCAAGTACTTGACTATGCCCAAAAATCTTTCATTACTGAATTAGAAATTTAATTAGTCTGATACCAAAGTACAATGAGTTGCTTATAAGTCATTGAGGTGATCTTAGGTCTAAGGAACACTTATACCTATATCCCATCAAAGATATTTTCAATAGTAGAATGCTCTAGAGTTGGTCACGTTCAGTGATGATGCACCCCTACATCTCATCTGTATGCCATATCAGTATCTCTACACTCCTTGGTTAAGAAGACAACCAACCTATATGGCATACAACGATCTATACTCGATAGATGTTGTTGTCCTTATTAACAGCCTATCATTTTATCGTGAATAGTTTAAAGAACTAATCGATAAATTCTCTCTTTATTGAACCTAAATAGTCTAAAGGATTTCATCACAATAATGAGGTTCATTAGAAGATGAAAACTTATGATGAAAAATATAAAAAATATATTTTATTAATTAATAAATTAATTATACTTACAATGCAGCACAACTATCAACAAACTGATAATTGGCTTTGGGATACATTGTTCGACAACTTTTACTTGTCCTAAAGCCACTCGGCATAGTGTCTAGTATGCATCTTTAACTTGTATTATCGAACTCCTTTATCGTCAAGGCTTTAATGAAGGGATCAGCCAGGTTCTTCTTTCCATCGATCTTTTGAAGATCGATGTTACCTCAATCTACGATCTCCAAGATCAAGTGGAAGCGGTGCAAAATATGCTTCATTCATTAATGTGCCTTTAATTTCTTTGCCTAAGCTATGGCACCAGTGCTATCGCAGTAGAGTAGGACTGGACCATCAAGAAAGGGTGCTACTCCAAGCTCGGTGATGAACTTTCTTAGCCATACTGCTTCCTTCACGACATCTGATGTTGCGATGTACTCTACTTTACAAACAAAGTTCGCCACAGTATGCTGCTTGAAACTCTTCTAGCAAATGACTCTATCATTTAGAATAAAGATATAACCCAACACGCTTCTCCTATCATCATGGTTAGATTAAAAATTAGTCTATAAACCCTATAAGTTTTTGATCTAACTCGCCATAAACCAACCATTGATCCTTAGTATTTCTCAAGTACTTAAGGATGGCTTTAACCACTTTTCAGTAATTTTTTTTAGGATCAGATTGGTATCTATTCACTACTCCTAATGAGTATGCCATGTTTGGTCCTGTATATGTCATGGCATATATGATAGATCCCACTATTGAAGCATATGAAACTCTAATGAGTATGCCATGTTTGGTCTTGTATATGTCATGGCATATATGATAGATCCCACTATTGAAGCATATGAAACTCTACTCATATGCTCTCTCTCTTCAAGAGTTGTCAGACAATCCTTCTTAGAGAGAAAAATTTCATGGCCTATCGAAAGATAGCTTTTTTTGGAATTCTCTATGCTGAACCTCTTAAGCATAGTATCTCTGTACATGGACTGGGATAACCCAAGCATCCTTTTTGATCCATCCCTATAGATCTTCATCCCTAGGATGTAGGATGCTTCATCCAAGTCCTTTATAGAGAACTGAGATGACAACCAAACATTTATTTCCTACAGTGCGAGGATGTCATTCTCGATTAAAAGAATGTCATCCACACACAAGATAAAGAATACCATTGCCAGACCATTTGTCTATTTATAAATGTAGGGCTCTTCTCTATTCTTAATGAAGCTATACATTTTGATCACCTTATCAAAATGCATGTTTTAACTCCGAGATGCCTACTTCAATCCATAAATGAATCTCTAAAGCTTACACACCTTGAACTCATCTATGGATGTGAACTCCTCAAGTTGTATCATATACACCTCTTTGGTCAGCTCTCCATTCAAAAAAGCTATCTTCACATCTGTTGGTATAGAATCTGATTGACGTTGGATCAAGCTGGAGTTGAAAAAGATGAGGTCACCATCGATGACCTACAAAATAAAATCCCATCCAGAGTCGGTGGCTCCAGTAGGATCCTCCAACAATCAAGTCAGCTCTTTTGGCCAATAGAAATGGAGTGCTCGGATATGAATTCGATAGAGTTTTGAAGAAGGAGAAGAGAGCTTAGAGAAAACATATCTGAAGAATCCCTTTTTATAGATAGAGCTTATCATAATCGTCCAATAGTGGACCACTTTGGGCCATGTAAAATTTATTATGGAGAGAGGTGTCGCTCATAATAGACTGATAATGATAGTCGTGACCATCCATAGGGAGCAGGCATTCGAAATCCAACTGAAGGAGAAGTCCAAAAGGAGTTTAGCTCCTATAGAAATCCAACTAAAGGAGATGTCCAAAAGAAGTTTGGCTCTTGAAGAAATTTTACTGAAAGAGAAGTCTGGAAGGAGTTCGACTCCTGAAAAAATTTGACTGAAGGAGATGTCCGAAAGGAGTTCGGCTCTTGGAGGAATCTGACTGAAAGAGAAGTTCAAAAGGAGTTTGGCTCCTAGAGGAATCCGATAGAAGAAGAGGTCCGAAAGGAGCTCGGCTCTTGTAGAAATCTGACTGAAGAAGAGGTTCGAAAGGAGTTTGACTTCTAGAGGAATCCGTCTGAAGGAGAAGTTTGAAAGAAATTCGGCTTCTGAAGAAATTCGACTGAAGAAAAGGTTCGAAAGGAGCTCGACTCTTATAGGAATCCGACTGAAGGAGAGGTTCGGAATGAGTTTGGCTCCTAGAAGAATCTGAACGAAGGAGATGTCCGAAAGAAATTTGGCTCCTAAAAAAATTTGACTGAAGGAGAGGTTTGAAAGGAGCTCAGCTCCTATAGAAATTTGACTAAAAGAGAGGCTTGGAAGAAGTTTGGCTTCTAGAGAAATCTGACTGAAGTAGATGTTCGAAAGGAGTTAGGCTCCTAAAAAAATTCAACTGAAGGAGATGTTCGAAAGGAGTTTGGCTCCTAGAGAAATCTGACTGAAGGAGATGTTCAGAAGGAGTTTGGCTCCTAGAGAAATCTGATTGAAGAAGAGGTTCGAAAGAAGTTTGACTCTTGGACGAATTCGATTGAAGGAGATGTCTGGAAGGAGTTTGTCTCCTAAAGAAATTTGACTGAAGGAGAGGTTCGAAAGGAGTTTGACTCTTATAGAAATCTGACTGAAGGAGATATTCAGAAGGAGTTCGACTCCTAGAGAAATCTAACTGAAGGAGAAATCCAGAAGAAGTTTGGCTCCTGAAGGAATCTGACTGAAGGAAATATCCGAAAGGAGTTTGACTCCTAGAAAAATTTGATTGAAGGAGAAATCTAAAAGGAGTTTGGCTCCTGGAGAAATCAGACTACTGAAGAAATTCGAAAGGAGTTCAGCTCCTGAAGAAATCCCACTACAGGAGGAGTCCGGAAGAAGTTCGACCAATGGAGGAGCCCGACTGATGGAGAAGCCTGGGAGTAGTTCGGCTGAAGTTTGGCCACTGGAGGAGTTCAACTATTGAAGGAGTTCGATTGCTGGAGGGGTTTGGCTAGGGTTCAGCCACTGAAGGAAGAATTTTTGATCAAAGCTCTTTCATGATTATTAGTTGTATTAGGCTAAGCATCAGACTGGACTTCGATGGGAGTGGGATTTATCCTCAATAATAGTTCCTCCACTCTTGAGTTAAAAATTTGAAAGAAGAGAGTACAAAAAATGTGACTATCGAAGTTCTTTTTTGGGCTCTACATCCATTCAGATTGAAGCTCAGAAGATATCTTATCTCCTACCGAGGCTGAAGAAGATCTTATCTCCTATTGAGGTCGAAGCTCCTAAAAGCTCGGAGGAGATCTTATCTCCAGCCGAGGTTGAAGAAGATCTTATCTCCTATTGACGTTGACGTTGAAGCTCAGGGAAGATCTTATCTTCAGTCAAGATTAATGTTGGAGCTTGGAGGAGATCTTATCTCTAGCCGAGGTTAAAGGAGATCTTATCTCTTGTTGACGTTGAAGCTCGGAAGAGATCTTATCTTCAGTCGAGGTTGAAGTTGGAGCTTGAGAAGATCTTATCTCTAGTCAGGTTGAAGGAGATCGTATCTCTATTGATGTTGAAGCTCGGAGGAAATCTTATCTCCAGCCGAGATTGAAGTTGGAGCTCTGGGGAGATCTTATCTCCAGTCAAGATTGAAGGAGATCTTATCTCCTATTGATGTTGAAGTTGAAGCTCGAGGGAGATCTTATCTTCAGTCGAGGTTAAAGTTGGAGCTCGAGGGAGATCTTATTTTCAGCTGAGGTTGAAAGAAGATCTTATCTTCTTGTTGACGTTGAAGCTCGGAGGAGATCTTATCTCTAGCTGAGGTTGAAGTTAGAGCTCGAGGGAGATCTTATCTCTAGCCGAGGTTGAAGGAGATCTTATCTCCTATTGATGTTGAAGCTTGAAGCTCAGGGGAGATCTTATCTCCAATCGAGGTTGAAGGAGATCTTATCTCTATTGATGTTGACATTGAAATTCGGGCGAGATCTTATCTCCAACCAGGTTAAAGGAGATCTTATTATTGATGTTGAAGTTAAAGCTCGGAGGAGATCTTATCTCCAGTCGAGGTTGAAGGAGATCTTATCTTCCTATTGATGTTGAAGCTCAGAGAAGATCTTATCTTCAGTCGAGGTTGAAGGATATCTTATTTTCTATTGACGTTGAATTTGAAGCTCGGGGGAGATCTTATCTCCAGCCGAGGTTGAAGAAGATCTTATCTGCTGTTGACGTTGAAGTTGAAGCTCAGAAAGATCCTTATCTCCAGCCGAGATTGAAAGAGATCTTATCTCCTATTGATGTTGAAGCTTGGAGAAGATCTTATCTCCAGTCGAGATTGAAGTAGGTACCATCTTCTATTGAAGTTGAAGCTCGGAGAAGATCTTATCTCCAACCAAGGTTAAAGTTGAACTCGGAAGAGATCTTATCTTCAGCCGAGATTGAAGGTGATCTTATCTCCTATTGACAGTTGAAGCTCGAGAGAGATCTTATCTCCAGCTGAGGTTGAAGTTGGAGCTCGGGGGAGATCTTATCTCCAGTTGAGGTTGAAGGAGATCTTATCTTCTATTGATGTTGAAGCTTGAAAAAGATCTTATCTCCAGTCGAGGTTGAAGTTGGAGCTCGGGAGAGATCTTATCTCTAGCCGAGGTTGAAAGAGATCTTATCTCCTATTGACACTGAAGCTCAGGGAAGATCTTATCTCCAGTCAAGCTTGAAGTTGGAGCTCGGAGGAGATCTTATCTCCAGTCGAGGTTGAAGGAGATCTTATCTTTTGTTGACATTGAAGTTGAAGCTCGAGAGAGATCTTATCTCCAATCGAGGTTAAAGTTGAAACTCGGGAGAGATCTTATCTCCAACCGAAGTTGAAGGAGATCTTATCTTCTGTTGACGTTGAAGCTCGGGGGAGATCTTATCTCCAGTCGAGGTTGAAGTTGAAGCTCAGAGGAGATCTTATCTTCAACTGAGGTTGAAGAATATCTTATCTTCTGTTGACGTCGAAGCTCCTGGAAGCTTAGGAGAGATCTTATCTCTAGCTGAGGTTGAAGGAGATCTTATCTCTTGTTCACGTTGATGTTGAAGCTTGGGAGAGATCTTATCTCCAGCCGAGGTTAAAGTTGAAGCTCGGAGGAGATCTTATCTTCAGTTAAGATTGAAGGAGATCTTATCTCCTATTGATGTTGAAGCTCGGAGAAGATCTTATCTCTAGTTGAGATTGAAGTTGGAGCTTGGGGGAGATCTTATCTCTAGTCGAGGTTGAAGGAGATCTTATCTCCTGTTGACATTGAAGCTCAAGGAAGTTCTTATCTCCAACCGAGGTTGAAGTTGGAGCTTGGGGAAGATCTTATCTCTAGTCGAGGTTGAAGGCGATTTTATCTCCTATTGACGTTAAAGTTAAAGCTCAAGGGAGATCTTATATCCAGCCGAGGTTGAAGAAGAACTTATCTTCTGTTGACGTTGAAGCTCGAGAGAGATCTAATCTCCAATCAAATTGAAGTTGGAGCTCAGAGGAGATCTTATCTCCAGTCAAGATTGAAGAAGATCTTATCTTCTGTTGATGTTGAAGCTCGAGGGAGATCTTATCTTCGATCGAGGTTGAAGTTGAAACTCGGGGGAGATCTTATCTCCAGTCGAGGTTGAAAAAGATCTTATCTTTCTATATCAGAAACCTTCTATCTGACCTAAAAAAGAAGTCCAGCTTAATCTTTTTCTGTTATAATTCATAAAAGATAGGAATGTTGAAATAAGAATTCTCTATTGAAAAGTGGTTAACGATATTGTAAGTTTTTAAAATTTTAACGTTGACACTATGTAGCTCCTTAATATCTTTTCTTGCCGATGTTCTTCGACCATGGTATTGATACTTTCATGTAGAGATTGGCTTCTTTAAGACCCCTCCCCTTGGGTCTCCTCCAATTGCGAAAGAGCCCTTGGTTGCTCTCCTCTTACTTTAGGCCGGCATCTGAGAAATCGACCCAATCGGTCTCTCCTGATGAGCTCCTCGATTTCATCTTGGAGCTAAATTTATTCTTTAGTATCGTGGCCATGGTCACGATGATAGAGGTAGTACTTGATTTGGTTGTGCTTGTTTAGGAAAGATCATAATTCTTCTGATCTTGGTAGCTGATTCTTAATTTCCATCAGAACTTGAGTTTTAGGAGCATTAAGGAGGGCATAGTTGTAGAACCTTACAGAGGAAGAACTTCTTTGTGCCCTTCTATCGAAACTTCTTTGATGATGAGCTCAAGGAAGAGTTCAGGCTCACTTGCGCTAAGGAGAAGTCCTTGAGCGCGGCCAAACTTCATTCGGCCCTCCTTCAATGGTGGATTCATTAGACTCGCCCGCCCGCCATTCTCTTGTGGCTTCTTCATCCTTCAACTTGAAGGATTCTTCTGCACGGACATATCCCTCAGTCCAAGCTAGCAAATCGGTAAAGTCCTTGGGATACTTCTTCTTCAGGGAGAACAGCAAATCATTCTTCTGAAGGCCATCCTTGAATGCAGCCATCATAATAGACTGATCTAGATTTTGGACCTTCAATGCAGCAATATTAAATTAGGTGACATAATCTCGGATAGATTTCTTCTCCTTTTGCTTAATATTCATCAGAGAATCTGAACCTTGGTGGAAACGTTGGCTGTTGACAAAGTGAGCCACAAACTGATGGCTCATCTGATCAAATGAGAAGATCGTACCTGACTTCAACATCGAGTATCAGTTTCTTGCTGCTCTCTTTAAGGTAGATAGAAAAGCTCAGCATAAGATGGTATCTGGTATGCCATGGTGCAATATCATGGTTTGGAAGATCTCCAGGTGATCAACTAGATCAGAAGTTTCATTGTAGCTTTCAAGTTGGGAAAGCTTGAAGTTTGACGGAATGGACTCTTGCATAATTCGAAGAGAGAAAGGAGGATCGGTGCAAAAGTCATCATGAGGAGTTGGAGCGACGTGGCAGAGTTCTTCAATCCATCGGCTCATTTTCTGGAGCCTTTGCTTCAGAAGATCTTCATGATCATTGATCTCTAGAGTTTTTTGGTGGGACGGAAGCAAAGCTTCCCCCGAGGTTGAATCATGGTCCGAGCAATGGCTCTCCACCCTCTGTTTCTTCTTTTTGGATGTTTTTGGTCGACTAATTTGAGTCGACCGTTCTCCAACCGGATCATGGGGCTCTAGAAGAGCCTGCACTAGTTGAATTGGCATAGAAGCCTATCGATGTATGGCCTGCACCGCCTTTGTGAGATCGCGAACCTGCTGGACCAGTAGGTTGAACTGCTCCGCATCTACTATGGCTGTAGGTGGAGCTTGAGTTATCAGAGCTGGAGTGGAAATGAATTGATCTGAATGGGATCTGGCTGTAGAGGTCGTTGATCGCCGAGTCGAAGCTTTCCTAGGAGGCATTTTTTTTGAGGAAGAACTTTAGAGAAGAAGAAGAGAGATCGCTACTAAGCACTTCTTTAAGATCATGAAAACCTCAAGAATAGAAGATCCTTCATCTAGCACCATCCTATTGGTGTAGAATCTGGTTGATGTTAGATCGAGCTGAAGTTGGAGAAGATGAGGTCGCCACCAATGACCTACAAAATAAAGTCCCATCCGGAGTCAGTGGTGGTGGCTCCGATAGAACCCTCCGATGATCAAGTTAGCTTTTCTGACCAACAGAAATGGAGTACTCGGGTATGAATTTGATAAAATTTTAGAAAAAAAGAAGAGAGCTTAGAGAAAACATATCTAGAGGATCCTTTTTATGGATAGAGCTTGTCGTAACCATTCGATAGTGGATTTCTCTGGGCCATGTAAAATTTATTATGAAGAGAGGTGTCGCTCATAATAGACTGATAATGATAGTCATAACCGTTCGGAGGGAGCAGGCATTTAAAATCCGACTGAAGGAGAAGTTCGGAAGCAGTTTGGCTCCTATAGAAATCCAACTGAAGGAGATGTCCGAAAGGAGTTTGGCTCCTGAAGGAATCTGACTGAAGAAGAAGTTTGAAAGAAGTTCGACTCCTAGAGAAATTCAATTGAAGAAAATATTCGGAAGAAGTTTGGCTCCTAGAGAAATTTGACTAAAGAAGAAATTCGGAAGGAATTTAGCTCCTGGAGAAATCTGATTGAAGAAGAGGTTCGCAAGGAGCTCAGCTCCTGTAGGAATCCAATAGAAGGAGAGGTTTGGAAGGAGTTTGGCTCCTGGAGGAATCAGACTAAAGAAGAAGTTCAAAAGGAGTTCAGCTCTTGGAGAAATTTGATTGAAGTAGAAGTCCGAAAGGAGTTTGGCTCCTGAAGAAATTTCACTGAAGGAGAGGTTCGGAAGGAGCTCGGCTCCTGTAGAAATCCGACTGAAGGAGAGGCTCGGAAGGAGTTTGGCTCTTGGAGGAATCCGACTGAAGGAGATATCTGAAAGGAGTTCGGCTCTTAGAAAAATCTGATTGAAGAAGAGGTTCGGAAGGAGCTCGGCTCCTGTAGAAATTCGACTGAAGGAGAGGTTCGAAAGAAGTTTGGCTCCTAGAGGAATCCGACTGAAAGAGATGTCCGAAAGAGTTTGGCTCCTAGAGAAATTTGACTGAAGGAGATGTCCGAAAGGAGTTCGGCTCCTAGAGAAATCCAACTAAAGGAGAGATTCGGAATGAGTTTGACTCCTAAAGGAATCCGACTAATGAAAATGTTCGAAAGAAGTTTGGCTCCTGGAAAAATTCAACTGAAGGAGAGATTCAAAAAGAGTTCAGCTCTTGTAGGAATCCGACTGAAGGAGATATCCGAAAGAAGTTCGGCTCCTAGAGAAATCCGACTGAAGGAGAAATTAGAAAGAAGTTCAGCTCTTAAAGGAATCCAACTAAAGGATATGTTCGAAAGGAGTTCGGCTCCTAGAGGAATCTGATTGAAGGAGAAATCTGAAAGGAGTTTGGCTCCTAGAGAAATCAGACTGCTGGAGGAATCCAAAAGGAGTTCGGCTCTTAGAGAAATCCAACTACTGGAGGAGTCCGGAAGGAATTTGACTGCTGGAGGGGCCCGACTGATGGAGAAGCCTGGGAGTAGTTTGGCTAAAGTCCGAAAGAAGTTCGACCGCTGGAGGAGTTCGACTACTGAAGAAGTTTGATCGCTGAAGGATTTCGATTGGAGTTTGGCCACTGGAGGAAGAATTTTTGATCGAAGCTCTTCCGAGATTACCAGTTGCATTAAGCTAAGCATTAGACTGAACTTCGGTGGGAGCAGGGTTTATCCCCAACAACATCCATTTGCCAGATCTTATAATCTAGATGGACAGCTATCGTTAGCATTATCTGAATGAATTTGAGCATTATCATAGGAGAGAACGTCTCATCATAGTCAATACCATAATATTGAGGATACCCCTTGTCAACCAAATGGGCTTTATAGATCTCCATCTTTTCATCTATGCCTCTTTTCTTTTTGAAGACCTACTTACACCCAATGGATATAACCCCTTCGGATGGGTCAACTAATATCCACACATCATTAACCTTCATGGACTCTATTTTGGATTTCATGGCCTCAAGCAATTGCTCGAAATTAGGTCTCTATATTGCATCTATATAGGTTATTGGATCCTCATCGTTCTCATTGAGTTTGATGGGATCACCATTTTGGACTAAAAAATTATAGTATCTATCTAGGTAATGTGGTACTCTACTGAATCGCCTTAATGGTGCAGGCACACTAGGCTCCGAATCTGATCTAATCAAATCCAACTCAGGTTTAGCTACAGGTGTCGATCTTTCTACCTATTGAACTTCATGAAATTCAATCTTAGAGGCAACAGTTCCTTCACCAAGAAACTTCTTTTCCAAAAAGATTGCCTTAAGACTAACGAACATCTTTTGTTCATCAGTATGATAGAAATAGTATCCTTTGATCTCTTTTGGGTACCTTATGAATGTGTACTTGTTAGACCTAGGTCCAAGTTTATCTGTTACTAACCATTTGACATAAGTCAGGCACCCCCAGATCCTTAGGTGTGAAAGTGCTGTCCTATCCATATCTCATATGGAGTCTTAACTACAAACTTACTTGGAATCCTATTTAATAGATAGCAAGCCAATGCAAGTGCATATCTCCAGAAGGATATCGACAAGCTGGCAAAATCCATCATGGATTGGATCATGTCTAACAGAGTTTGATTCCTATTTTCAAACACATCATTATGCTATGGTATTCCTAAAGAAGTTCATTGGGAGAGAGTCTCATTCTCTCCTAGAAATGTGAGAAACTTATTGAAAAGGTATTCTCCTCCTCAGTCAGACCAAAGAATTTTAATATTTTTTCTATTTATTTTTCTACTTCACTTTGAAATCATTTGAATATTTCAAACGAATCCGACTTGTGTTTCATCAGATAGACATATCTATATCTAGATAGATCATCCATAAAAGTGAAGTAGAAATATCCATCCCTGGCACTTATGCTCATTGGTCCACATACATCAGTATGTACTAGTCCAAGAGCTCAATGGCTCTCTCACCTTTTCTAGTAAAAGGTGACTTAGTCATTTTACCAAGAAGACAAAACTTATAAGTTGAAAGTGATTCATAACCACTGACTTCGAGGATTCTCTCTTAAGTCAACCCGTTTATTCTATTCTTGTTTATATAACCTAGCCTACAGTGCCATAAGTAGATATCTGACAAACTATCTAATCTTAGATGCTTGTCAATTGAATAGACTATGTTAACAGGTTGTGATAACATATACACATCATTATTCAAATATCTAGAGAAAATAGTAATACCATTCATAATGATATTTCAAAACTATTTTTTTATTAAAATTTTATAATTAGTTTTGGCTAGAAGGCCTATAAAAATGATATTTAAAAAGAAACTTGGACAAAAAATGACAATCATCAAGAACAATAGTATAAAACTCAAATATAAATTTCAAGATTCCTAAAACTAGAACTGAAACTGATCTTCCATCTCCAACGTTCAGGAATCTCTCATCTTGCTCGAATCTTCTACTAACCTGCAACCCCCGTAACAAATTATAAATATGATAAAGACTATCAGTATCCAATATTCAGTCAATATAATCATAAATAAAATAATTATAAGAAATTATCATATAAATACCTTGTCTAATAACTGCTTGCTTCTTGCGTTGCCTGTTTGGGTCCAGAGAGGCAATATACTAAGGACAGTTTCTCTTCTAGTGCCTCTGCTTCTTGCAAAAGAAATATTTAGCTTGACTCTTATCGGACTTGATCTTTCTGGTCTGGGCCTGCATAGATGTCCCAGCCTGAACTTGCACCTTCTTGCCCTTCTTCTTCTTGTTCTTCTTCTCTTTCCTAAAGGATTAAGAACCAAAAGATGAACCTTCCACTAAGTTTACCGACTCCTTATGGAGTTGGTGATCCTTCTTAAAGTTTTGAAGCAACCCCAGTAACCCGTGGTAGTTAACTTTGGACTTTGTCATTCTAAAATGAGTGAGGAATGGGAGATAGGACTTGGACAGTGAGTTTAGTGTTGCATCTTTTCCAAGCTGCTTATGCAAGAAAAAGCCGAGCTTACTCAATCGCTCTATCAGCTCGATCATGTACAGTACATGATCAGTGATAGAGGCTCCATCCCACATCCTAGTGTTAAAGATGGCACAACTAATCTTATGCCTTTCAATGTCATCATGTGTGCCAAAGGAATCCTTCAACAACTGAAGCATATTCTTTGGTTGAGTGGTTTCAAATCTATGACTGAATTCATCACTCATGGTAGCCAGCATAATGCAGCACACCGTAGTTCGATCACTGAGCCACTTCTAGTAAGTATCTCTGATTGTTCCACATGCATTGGCAGTTGGCTCCTTAGGTGCAGGATCCGTCAACATATAAAGAATCCATTCATGCTCTAGGACTATCTTCAACTTTCGGTACCAGCTACCGAAGTTAGATTCCACCAACTTATCATTATCCAATAATGATCGAAGCGATATAGAAGTAACCATATCAGCATAAAGAAAAACCAAAAACTAATTAGTAATTGATTCATTAAATCTAAAGATTTAAAATTTAATCAAAAGATTCTTTTACTATTTTATTCGAATTGATAGCCTCGACCTCTAATCCAAAAAATTATCCTAATTTCTTAGTGGATACTAGAATCGACATAGACTGCACATGAGCCCAACTTTGGTTGGCCAATCCATATATATCTAAGGATAGGTTCATAACCAATTATTTTTTTAAATAATTTTTAGTAATTAATTTTTATCCCAATCCCTAATAAGTAGGCTTTGGCCTCCACTGAAAAGGTCTGGTTAGGTTCAACCATTAAGATAACCATACTTAGTCCATCAAACTAATGAATTAGGCCCAACTTTGGTTGGCTAACCTAACCATCATTTAGAAAGATGCAGCCAAGAAATCATATAATGAATGATAATTCCATTAGCCGATAAGCACCAAACCTTTGAGCCTCCAATGATTATCCAAGTAATAGACCCATTATCACCTACTTAATGGAAGGTTATGATCTAGTTATCATAATAACTATTTTATTTTAAGGACCTAATAATTTTAAAAAAATTAATTTTTAAAAAAGAGGAAAGGTTAGATGAACCAGCTTGTCATGATCCTCCCATTGGCTTCACCAATTCAACTTATGGGTGACCATTAATAGGCTGGTCTAGGAGCACCTAAATCAATTACATTGATTTACCTAGCTAACATGGGTTAGCTCGAATAGTCAAGTGATCCGATCAAAATATAATTTCACCAAGAGGTCAGATAAGTTCGATCAATGGAAGGATCTACCAAAATTTGACTTAGATACCATTAGAAATGGCCAGATAAGTGGGCTACCAATTAAAGAGCATCGATCTTACTTACCTTAGACACCAACTGATTTAATTAGTCTCAATTAGATCAACCTAACAGTTTGTTCTAGACCATGTAGCCAAGAATCAAGTCCATCTTGGATCTCATTAAAGATATGGATTTGACTAACTACAACTATTGTAATTGATCTAAAAAATTTTTGACCTAATCTAAAATAATAATTGATTAGATTTAGTCAATTCTTTAATTAAGTCCATTTTTTAATCTAACCCTAGATCTAATCCAATTAATGGATCTAATTTTCACTAATCCATTTAACCCAATGTATTATAATTTGTATCTTAGGATCTTCAATTCATAATCCTAGATCCTAATCAAATAACTTCTTAATTCTTAATTAAGTTTCATGCTAAGGGTTAAGGTTTGACTTTTTAAAAATGGTTTTCATGTTTGTAAAATATTTTTACAACATGGTTCTACTAACCAAGGTGTATGTTTGATTTATAATTAAATATAAATAATATAAGCATGAAACTACTTTAGATCTAATCTAAATAGGTTCATGTAATTAAAATAGTTTCAACTCCAATCAATCATAAATTATCTTAGATCAAATCTAACACATTTATAATAATTAAAATTAGATTAAAATATTTTTAATCAGATCATAAAATTTTTTAGATCTAATCTAAAATTTTATAATCAATATTTTAGATCAGCATGTACTAGGATAACCTCTTCACTATTATTTTAGATTGTATGGACTGATCTAATCTAAAGTTTTAGATTGCATAGACTGATTATAAGATTATCTTGATTATAAGATTTTAGGACTAGATCTTGAAACATTTTCATGATTAGATAGCAGAAGACTAAAATAAATTAAAATTTATTTATAAAAACTAGAGAACCCCTAGATCTAAGATTCTATTACATAATTATAGTATGAGATTAAATCAAAAATTAAAAATATTAGAAAGAAAAAATATATTGATCATATCAACATGAATCTATACTACATCTAATGTAAGTATATAATAATAGATTAGATCCATATTACCTATGCAAGTTAGACATTCTAACTAGCTGATCAAGGCTGAAGGATGAAGCTCTAAGCCGCACACATGTCTGACCTCTAAGAGATATCCATACGAGCCCATAAACCTCGATTAGAAGTTCGATGCAGGAAATCAGCATAGTATGCTAGTACTATGCTGATCCTTCTTTGATGATCGATCCAGTGCTTCCTTCTTAAAGTCATGGACACTTCAAAATACTAAAAGGAAGAAAAAAGATTTTTGATCTAAAATAATACTCAAAAATCTCTATAAAAGAGGAGGAGAAAGGAAGAGCAAAAGATTTTAGAAGAAGACCCTCTTCTTCTTCTCTTTTCTCTCACCTAGACACCTAGATTGGTGTCATGAAATCCCCAAGCCCTAAGGGTCTCTCTTTCTAATTTTCACATGCCTAAGAACCTTCTCAATGCTCTAAAATTAGTGTAAAATTTAATCCAAAAAGACCTCCTTATAAAGAGATGTGGAAGAGTCTTTATTGGGTCAAATTCCTACACAAGGTAAGAATACATATGGCAAGTTGTTGGGGCACCCAACACTTGGATGCCCCCTCCTTTATTTTAAGCATGGACCATCAAGGTAAGCACACAAAAAGTTTTTCTTTTAACCATAAAAATTAGAGGAGAAATCAGAGTGGGGTGGCACATATGAAAAGAGATCAAGTTTGTTGGGATTCTATCATATAGAGTCCAACAAACTTCAACAACTTTCCATCTATTGACTTGGTCCATAACTTAATGCCATATAGGAAATAGAAGAAAAGGATGGGTGTGCATGATGATCAAGGAGAGAGAAGATTTATCACCAAAAATAAGAGAAAAAGAGCATGGGGGGCATGGGATATAGGTGACGCAAGCAAGATGGATCCTAGTCTTACTAGGATTCCATATTTGACTTGGTCAAATATGGTTTCTCAAATCAAATCAAATCAAAAATAACTCTACCAAATTAAATTAGACTCTAATCTAATTAAAAATTAAATTAAATTAAATTAAATTAAATTTTAATTTAATTTTTTAATCAAATTAGAAAATTAAGTTGATCCAAGTTCTAGTTAAACTAGGACTAGTTCTTCCTTGTACTTAGCTTATCCAATAAATGAATTAAACTTGATCCAATCAAGTCCAAACTAAATTTAATTAAATTATATTTAATTAGACTTAATCTCAATTCTCTGGCTTAATCAAATTAAGTCAATTAATAATCAAATTGCTAATCGATCCACCAACAATATTTGTAGTAAATTAAACAACAATCGTATTGATCGTTTAACCTTAGAACGATTCTTAATCGTTGATTAATCATTCGATCGGATCATGAACTCTAATGTGTGTAATCTCATAGGTCCAAAGTTAAGCCGATAGTATAGAAATAAATTTTTATATCAGTAGAAGTGACCATCTAGTAATGGTACCTGATGGCCGGATAAGTCGAATGTGTAGAACAACATCCTTAGAACCCATATGGATATAGTTTTAATATAATTAATCTCCTTGATCAAAATGCTTGTAGGACACCTCAGAGTTCAACTGTCAACTATGATCAGACCATCCATATTATATTTTAAAATATCAAATTCATCTCATGGATTATCCTGGCCAAGATTTTGCTATATTGAAATACAGTGATACATTCTTCTCCAACTCTTGGAGTGGTAAATCCCATCCTGATCACACACCGACTTTGTAAGTACTTGACTATACCCAAAAATCTTTCATTACAGAATTAAAAATTTAGTTAGTCTAATACCAAAGCACAGTGAGTTGTTTGCAAGTCATTGAGATGATCTCAGATCAAAGGGACACTTATACTTATATCCAAATATATTTTTGATAGCAAAATGCTCTAGAGTTGATTATATTCAGTGATGATGTACCCCTACATCTCATCTATATGTCATTTTAGTGTCTTCATACTTCTTGATTAAAAGGACAACCAACCTATATGACATACAATGATCTATGCTCGATAGACACTATCATCCTTATTAACAGCATATCATTTGATCATGAATAGTTTTAAGAACTAGTTGATAAATTTTTTTTTTATCGAATCTAAATAGTTCTAAGGACTTCATCATAATAATGGAGTTTGTTAGAAGTGTCAGATATATGTGCCCTAGAAGCCAGATTGGCTGACACTTGTAATACACTTCTAGGGGCAGAATTATAATTTTGACTATAATCAATAAAATGGATTATTTTTTATCACATATGTGTATTTAGTATTTGTGATACATCCTTTGAGTTAATGGTAATGATAATTCATATTTTCAAGAGTTGAAAATTTAAGACATGAATAATCATTATTAACTCATAAAATGCTCCCGACTATAGGATCATCACGAGGATGGTGATTGATCCGAAAGGTTGGTGTACAATCGCTTCTCTTTAATAGATGTGTCTTGAGTCTACCGTGTGGAGACACCGGAGTGAGAGTACAGGTACTCATTAGAGAGCGAGGGCACTGAGCGTGACCACCTCGAGTAGTCATTAAGAATTCTACCTTCTCGTCGATGACTGACTCGATGCTACAGTGGGGTGTCTGATTCTTTGATCTGATGCATCGGTAGTTCACCTTGAGGATGTTATAGTTTGACTACACCATTACTCAGTCTCCTAGCCATATGGAATCTTGAGGTGTATGTTGGCTATAGCATGTTCATTGTAGGAACTGGATAGCATCAAGATGGAATCTATCTACCTCGGTGGTAGAGGAGCAGCCCTATGATGATCATGAGAATCAAGTCCAGAAGTCCATGGCCATGGCAGAGTGAAATAATAGAAAGAGTTTCTATTTAGATTTTCACATTGGACTTGAATCGAATGATTACATCATATGATAGAGACTAGGGTTTGACGAGTTCACCTTAACCCTAATCTGATCGGGAGCTCAAGATAGAAGAACTTAATCACACAGGTAGCTGCACCAAGAGGTTCGCATTCAGCTCTGATGGGTTGCCACCATATACTGCTAGGTGTCACTGGTGGATTTTGGGAGCAATTAGAATGATTTAGATGATCGATCATTCTAGCTGTTCGAATCAGAAGAGTTCTGATCCATCGAAAGGAGTTTCGATGATGTCGATGATAGAGATCATGACATATCCCATTACCATACAGAACTGAACCTAACTGGGTCACACAAACAAGGGTTTGAATCTGGTGATCATCAATTGAACTGATCTAGTTCAATTGATCTGAATGAGATTCAATTAGGTTCAAGAAAATCATGCTAGCACTCGATTGAACCTAACGTTCTTCTTTTACTATCATAAATAAGTTGTCCTGACTGAGCCAAAAGAGTTTGTGCTCAATCAGAGGCCTTCATATGGTCTGACTGGAGGTTGTCCAAGTCAGAAAAGGTTGTCTTATTTTGTAAGACATTACCTGCCATTTTTGGTCACCTGCCATTTCTCGTTCTTTGACTTTGGTCAAAAGTTGACCTTTGACTGGTCAAATGTTGACCATTGATACTTTGACTTCTGTCCATGTGTCACACACCTATTGGAGAGCTGGTGGGGGCCTGTCCTCCTACTAGAACCTGGTAAGAAGGAGGGCGCACGCCACCCTTGGCGTGTGCCCAAGCTGGAGGCGCCTAGGAGTCCCTAGTTGGATAGGGACTCCATCTCCTTTTTGGATTCCAATTAGAGTTCTCCTAAGAACCAACTTTGACTGATCTTAGGCACCCTCTAAGGAGGAATCCTAGGGGACTCTATTCCCACCAATCAGATTTAGATCTGATTTCACAAAGGAGTTGTGATTGGTTGGGAAGAAGAGGAGTTGGATCACAGCTTAGTCTATAAATAAGACCCTGCGCCCAACTCAAAGAGCATCTGAATTAATTTCTCCATGCCCCAAGGCCTTTTCTCTCCTCTCCTCCTCCATGCCAAAGTCCATCTTCTCCCTCTCCTCTCCACATCCAAAAGGTTTTTGGGAACCTTGATTGGTGCAATCCAGATAAGAGAAAGGTGAGTGAAAGCTAGAAGGCTGCGCTGCTGCAAAGGACAACTGCTGATCTTCAAAAGGAGTTTTGAAGATCCTCCAGATCAGATCCAGATCTGATTTTTAGAGATGTGATAGAGAAAAAGAGGATCTTCAGATCCAGCCTGAGTGGATATCGATAGAGGCCAGGCACTTGCGTGGCTAGATCCAGAACCTTCCGCTGCTTACAGGATCATCAACGGGTAATAGGATTACCTACTTTCAAGGTAAATTAAATTTAATTTAATTTATCTAATTTTATTTTAATTTCTAAAATAATAATAATTAGATATAAAATATCTTAGATTTGATCTAGATCAAAGAAAAAATTTTTGAAATATATCTCTTGATCTGATCAGATCTGAACGAACCTGGTCCGAAAATCAGGATTTTTCTTCAACTGGTATCAGAGCAAGGTTCTAAAAGTATTTAGATCTAATTTTAAATTTATTTTAATTAAAAAATAAGTAATTTTAGATATTACATGAGATGTGATCAGATCTAAAATTAGAAAAAATTAAAATTAAATGATTGGATCTAAGATTAGAAATATGCATGACTAGTCTAAAATAGAATAGTTCTATAGAATAGTCTTGCATGTTTTGCGATTTAATCTGATTAAATCATATTTTAGATTATTTATTTACTATTTTTTGATATTATAATTATTATAATAATATCTAAAAAATAGTAAAAAAAAATTATTTAATTTTAATATCATATGAGATATGATTGATGCATGTCTAGACTAGTTGTAGAATAGTTCTACATAATTATCTAGATTAGATTTATTTTGATTAGATCAATTTAAATCTAATTTTTTAGATTATTATGAGATAATTTAGATCTAAAAATATGCATGATTTGATACATAAGATGTATGCAAAATATGTAATGATTAGATCTAATTTGTATATGAGATATATGATATAGATCGAAAACTGTTTGTAGTATGCATGTTCCTATTAAGGCGTTCCTCTTGGCCGTCCTGATCATAAGAATGAAGAAGGGTTTAAAGCCCTCTTTCCCATTTATGAATAGTTCTTATGATGTGTAGGGGTGCTTGCGCGTTCATCCTTAATCAGTACGCTAAAACTTACTTTCTGCAAACCCTTAGATCCTGAACCCTAGGATTTATGTGTGCAATATTTTGTTTATGAAAAAACCTACTTAATTAAAAATTAAGATTTATGAAATATTAATTAGATCTAAAATTAAAAAAATTTTAGATCTAAGAACATATCATAATGCTGGGTTAGGCTTGGGTAGCTCAATTAGGCTTAAGCGGGTTGATCAAACCGATCAAGAGTTGGTTAGAGGGGACTCAACAAGCTTTAAATGACCAGGCCTAATAGATTAAGTCTGGTCAATCGAGTCCACGAATCAAGCAGATCTAATTAGGCTCAGAGGTTAGAGTCTGGAGTGTAGGCTAACCCAATGTTCTGAGCTCAACAATTTGGTGTCTAACGGTTAAGTTTGGCACATACGACCGCACTAGTTTTTTAATTAGAAGCCTACTCCAACCTGAAGCGTTCTTGTACGAGTTAATGGCATATTCCTTCCACCGGTCTCACATTATCTGGCCATATCTATTGACATAGTTCTGATCTGAGTGGTCAATAATCCGAGCTAAACCCATGCCAACTAGGTTAGTCTAATTGTTATGACTATGATAAGTCTAAATTTAATGAGACCTAAATCAATTCTTCCTAGAAAAGATTAAGTCTTGAGTCTTCCACCATTGTAGATGTGCGGCCTTTCCCAGAGTGTGAATTGCTTCTCAAAACTGGTATAGTGGCTCATTGCCCGAAAGCCGCAACCATGTCTATTAGGCATTGGATCTATGGAACTGAAGGATGAGTTGGACTCAATATGCCAGATACGGTGAGAGACTCAATTAGAAATCCATCTGCAAATGGTGTGTACTGACTTAACTAAGGAGTGGATGCAATATTTTGGATACGATGAGATCATGAATTAGAGACCAAGTTTGGGTGCACCATGGATTAAGAGAAAATCATTGAACAAGAGTTGTTCACTCATTGGCAACCCATCCCAATAACCGTTAGGTGAGGTGATGAGTCAGTTGGTGAGAACCGCATCACCCACGATAATTATTAATCGTGGAGATTTTTTTGCATCTCTAAGAGGAGTAGGATTCGAGAAAATAGTGGAGCAATTTATTTCAAAAATAAAATTTTTAAAGAAATTAAGTCAAGTCATAATTTACAGTACTCTAACTAAGAATCTTTGACTATCTACAGAAAAATTCTGCCCCGTCAACCCATTAGCACGTATCCTGGACACACACAGACTGATCGAAGCCCAATATAAGATTGGCCTCAGAAACTACAAAAATCACATTTGGGTTTCGAGAAGTTTAACCCATGTCTTGGACCAAGACCCTCCCTTACCAGCCCAATCCATCTATTGAACAGAGAGCTCTCTGGAAAAATGGATAGATTGAAGAAATAAGCCAGATATTATATGTGGGCTTCGATCTTGATGAGCTCCACAGCGCCAACATAAAGATATGAGACTGCTCGCAAATATTCGGCTCACCTACAGAGAATGTTTTTGCCTGAACAGAGTCCAGCGCAATGCAGTATCAAATCAACGAAATGATCTTTTTTAAGGCCTAAGATGCATGATGGCAGTCAGTCCAAGATTCACTGTCTGACAATGATCAAGGACATGAAAAGACTTGAGAAGCTCGGTGCTCGAAGATTAGACTTGACTATAGAACATATATTCTACCAATCCTTGACTGATGCATGATGGGCAATTCATCATGAATTCAACATGCATAAACTTTAAAATTTGTTTGGCCAAATTAATGAATACTGCTGGTTACCGCCTGAGCTTTTCTATGAAAATTCTAAAGCTTGCATTCTTGCTATGAACGAACTTCTTCCAAAAGAAAGTCTATGAAAAGAAACAAGAAGTCTGCTGAATGAAAAGCAAGAAGGTGGAAGGAACAAAGAAGAAGAAGGCAGATCCAAAGTATTTCCGATTGCAACAGCGACGGCCATTGGAAGCGGAACTGCCCTACTTACCTGGCCACCCTGAAGAACAAGAAGGAAGGTCCTTCTGGAGGTATGCTCGTTATTGAGTCTAACCTTACGGTTTCTTCTGCATCCAGTTGGGTGCTTGACTCTGGTTCTAGTGCTCATCTGTGCACTTCCATGCAGGGTCTTGAGGATAGCAGGAGGCTGAGGGATGGAGACATGATCCTACGCATCGGTAATGGAGCAAGAGTTGCTGCAGTAGCCGTGGGAACATACCCTCTTCGATTACCATCTGGTTTAGACTTAGTTTTGAAAGACTGTTATTATGTGCCTGCAGCTAGCAGGAATTTGATTTCTGTTTCATGCTTAGCACAAGAAGGCTATGTGATTACCTTCTTTAAGGACCATTGTAACATTCTTTATGAAAGAAATAAAATTGCAAATGGTTTCCTTATTAATGGTCTTTATCAGCTACATATTGATGTACCTATTCTAACTATCGAGCAAAACGTGAATGCCAAACGACCTAGGGATAGTCCAAACGACAGATATCTATGGCACCTGAGATTAGGTCATATAGCAGAAGATAGGATCAACAAATTGGAGAAAAATGGGCTATTGAGTCCATTGACTTTCGAGTCATATCCAACTTGTGAATCTTGTCTTCAAGGCAAAATGACTAAACTCCCTTTTGTTGGACATGGGGAGAGGGCCACAGATCTCCTTGCCCTAGTACATACTGATGTGTGCGGCCCATTTGATGTGCCGGCTAGAGGCAATTTTGTCTACTTCATTACCTTTACCGATGATCTGTCTAGGTATGGGTATGTGTATCTTATGAGACACAAGTCTGAAGCTTTTGAAAAGTTCAAAGAATTCAGACATGAAGTAGAAAAACAAACTGGAAAAACCCATTAAGGTTCTTCGATCAGATCGAGGAGGTGAATACCTTAGCCGGAAAATTCCTAGACTATCTTAAGGAAAATGGCATAGTCTCTCAATGGACTCCACCAGGAACACCTCAACTCAACGGGGTTTCAGAATGGAGAAATCGGACTCTATTGGATATGGTTCGATCCATGATGAGCTTCACAGACCTCCCTGATTTTCTTTGGGGACATTCATTGTTAACTTCAATTTATCTACTGAATAGGGTTCCCTCTAAAACCGTTCCTACCACACCGTATGAGATATGGCACGGTAAGAAACCAAGTCTGAGTCATCTCAGAATTTGGGGTTGTCCGGCTCATGTCAAAAGACAACAAGCGGACAAGTTAGAGTTTAGGTCCTTTAGAGCTCGATTCATAGGATATCCTAAAGAGTCATTAGGATACTATTTCTACATTCCAGAAGACCACAATGTGATTGTGAGTCGACATGCCATCTTTCTTGAAAAATAGTTTATTCAAGATAGCGGCATTGGAAAGCAGATTAAGCTTGATGAGAAAGTCTCACAAGTACAACGAGCTAAGGACCAATTGGAACCAAATCAGGTTGAGCCAATAAGAACACTACCTCCTCCACCTCGTAGATCGGAAAAGAGTTTTCCGTCCCCCTGAAAGATACTTAGGTATTATTTCAGAGGAAGTAGAGGAAATGTTCCTCATAGGTAATGGTGCTCATGGTGATGATCCCAAAACCTACAACGAGGCGATATCAGATATCGACTCCGAGAAATGGCTTAGAGGCAATGCAGTCAGAAATTGACTCGATGCACTCAAACCAAGTCTGGACCTTGGTAGATCCACCAGAAGGTATAGTACCTATTGGGTGTAAATGGATCTTCAAGAGAAAGATTGGTGCAGATGGGAATGTGGAGACATTCAAGGCTAGACTAGTGGCAAAAGGTTATAGTCAACGCGAAGGCATTGACTATCAGGATACCTTTTCCCCAGTGGCTATGCTAAAATCCATCCGCACATTGCTTGCCGTTGCAGCCTATTTCGATTATGAAATATGGCAAATGGACGTGAAAACGGCATTCCTTAAATGGATATCTTGAGGAAGATATCTATATGGAACAGCCGCTAGGTTTCACATCCAGTGATACTGATCACAAGGTTTGCAAGCTGCAAAGGTCCATATATGGACTTAAGCAAGCATCTCGGAGCTGGAACACTCGTTTCAATGATGTGATCAAAAAGTTTGGTTTCATCAAAAATGAAGAGGAACCATGTGTTTTCAAAAAGGTCAGTGGGAGCGCTGTTGTCTTCCTCGTATTGTACGTGGATGACATCCTCCTTATTGGGAATGATATTCCCATGTTGACATCAGTCAAATTATGGTTGTCCAAGGAATTCTCCATGAAAGACCTAGGTGAAGCATCCTTTATTCTAGGAATTAAGGTCTATAGGGATAGACCGAATAGGATGCTAGGACTTTCACAGAAGATGTACATAGAGGAAAGTACTAAAGAGGTTTAGTATGGAAAACTCTAAGAGGGGATTAATACCCTTCAGACATGGTATTCATCTTTCCAAGAAGATGTGCCCCTAGCACACCTGAGGAAATAGAACGCATGAGCAAGATCCCTTATGCTTCTGCAATAGGGAGCCTCATGTATGCCATGCTATGTACACGACCTGATATAGCCCATGCTGTGAGTGTCACAAGCAGATATCAGTCAAATCCAGGTGAAGAACACTGGACTTCTGTGAAATGTATCCTTAAGTACTTGAGAAGAACTAAGGATATGATGTTGGTCTTTGGTAATGGAGAACTCCAAGTCCAGGGATACACAGACTCGGATTTCATGTCCGATATAGATGATCGAAAGTCGACATCTGGAAGTCTGTTTGTGTGCAATGGTGGTGCTGTCAGCTGGAAAGAGTTCCAAGCAAACTGTGATAGCAGATTCCACCATGGAAGCAGAATATATCGCTGCATCAGAGGCTGCGAAGGAAGCATTCTGGTACAAGAAGTTTGCTGCAGAAATTGGAGTAATGCCATCAGATGCCATTCCTCTATACTGCGACAACAATGGCGCCATAGCCCTTGCTAAGGAGCCGAGGTCTCACCAGAAATCCAAGCACATTGAGCGGCGATACCACCTCATCCGCGATTACCTCGAGAAGGGTTACGTTCGAGGTCAAGAGAGTCAACTCCACAGATAATGTGGCAGACCCACTTACAAAGCCGTTGGGCCAGCAGAAGATCGAAGCCCACCTTGAGAAGATGGGACTTAGACTTGTAGCCAATTGGCTTTAGGACAAGTGGGAGATTGTTAGATATATGTGCCCTAGAAGCCAGAATTGGCTGACACTTGTAATACACTTCTAGGGGCAAAATTATAATTTTGACTATAATCAATAAAATGGGTTATTTTCTATCACATATGTGTATTTAGTGTCTGTGATACATCCTTTGAGTTAATGGTAATGATAATTCATATTTTCAAGAGTTGAAAATTTAAGACATGAATAATCATTATTAACTCATAAAATGCTCCCGACCATAGGATCATCACGAGGATGGTGATTGATCCGGAAGGTTGGTGTACAATCGCTTCTCTTTAGTAGATGAGTCTTGAGTCTACGGTGTGGAGACACCGGAGCGAGAGTACAGGTACTCGTTAGAGAACGAGGGCACTGAGCGTGACCACCTCGAGTAGTCATTAGGAAGTCTACCTTCTCGTCAATGACTGACTCGATGCTGCAGTAGTGTGTCTGGTTCTTTGACCTGAGATGCATCGGCAGTTCACCTTGAGGGTGTTATAGTTTGACTACACCATTACTCGGTCTCCTAGCCATATGGAACCCTGAGGTGTATGTTGGCTATAGCATGTTCATTGTAGGAACTGGATTGCATCAAGATGGAATCTATCTACCTCGGTGGTAGAGGAGCAGCCCTATGATGATCATGAGAATCAAGTCCAGAAGCCCATGGCCATGGCAGAGTGAAATAATAGAAAGAGTTTCTATTTAGATTTTCACATTGGACTTCGAATCGAATGATTACATCATATGACAGAGACTAGGGTTTGACGAGTTCACCTTAACCCTAATCTGATCGGGGCTCAAGATAGAAGAACTTAATCACACAGGTAGCTGCACCAAGAGGTTCGCATTCAGCTCTGATGGGTTGCCACCATATACTGCTAGGTGTCACTGGTGGATTTTGGGAGCAATTAGAATGATTTAGATGATCGATCATTCTAGCTGTTCGAATCAGAAGAGTTCTGATCCATCGAAAGGAGTTTCGATGATGTCGATGATAGAGATCATGACATATCCCATTACCATACAGAACTGAACCTAACTGGGTCACACAAACAAGGGTTTGAATCTGGTGATCATCAATTGAACTGATCTAGTTCAATTGATCTGAATGAGATTCAATTAGGTTCAAGGAAAATCGTGCTAGCACTCGATTGAACCTAACGTTCTTCTTTTACTATCATAAATAAGTTGTCCTGACTGAGCCAAAGGAGTTTGTGCTCAATCAGAGGCCTTCATATGGTCTGACTGGAGGTTGTCCAAGTCAGAAAAGGTTGTCTTATTTTGTAAGACATTACCTGCCATTTTTGGTCACCTGCCATTTCTTGTTCTTTGACTTTGGTCAAAAGTCTACCTTTGACTGGTCAAATGTTGACCATTGACACTTTGACTTTTGACCACATGTGTCATGCACCTATTGGAGAGCTGGTGGGGGCCTGTCCCCCTGCCAGAACCTGGCAAGGAGGAGGGCGCACGCCACCCTTGGCGTGTGCCCAAGTTGGAGGCGCCTAGGAGTCCTTGTTGGACAAGGACTCCATCTCCTTTTTGGATTCCAATTAGAGTTCTCCTAAGAACCAACTTTGACTGGTCTTAGGCACCCTCTAAGGAGGAATCCAGGGGACTCTATTCCACCAATCAGATTTAGATCTGATTTTCACAAAGGGTTGTGATTGGTTGGGAAGAAGAGGAGTTGGATCACAGCTTAGTCTATAAATAAGACCCTGCGCCCAACTCAAAGATTCTGAATTAATTGAGATTCCCATGCCCCAAGGCTGCCTCTCCCCTCCTTCCTCCATGCCAAAGTCTCTTCTCCCTCTCCTCTCCACGTCCAAAAGGAGTTTTGGACCTTGGTTGGTGCGATTCAGATCAAGAGAAAGGCGATCAAAAGCAAGAAGGCTGCGCTGCTGCAAAGGACGACTGCTGATCTTCAAAAGGAGTTTTGAAGATCCTCCAGATCAGATCCAGATCTGATTTTTGGAGGATGTGATAGAGAAGAAGAGGATCTCCAGATCCAAGCCCGAGTGGATACCGGTAGAGGCCAGGCGCTTGCGTGGCTAGATCCAGAACCTTCCGCTGCAATCAGGATCATCTACAGGGTAATAGGATTACCCAAATCAGGTAAATTAAATTTGATTTAATTTATCTTAATTTTATTTTATTTATTAAAATAATAAGAATCAGATCTGAAACATATCAAGATCTGATTAGATCAAAGAAAAAAATTTTTGAAATATATCTCTTGATCTGATCAGATCTGAACGAACCTGGACCGAAAAATCAGGATTTTTCCTTCAAAAAAAGATGAATCCTTTCATTATAAGTGCATCATACCTATGAGATCTAAAATCTTAAAATCCTAATCTAAAATATTCTTGATCGATGGAATATTGAGTTGAGGATCAATATTTTTGATAAGACTAGCACATCCTATGTATACTCGATAGAGAGGATGATTGATCTTACAATCACTTATGTGTGATACTAATACAAGGATGTAGGTGCTTATTAGAGAATGAGTTCATTAAATTAATTCAACTAGAGAATATCTAATGGAGTTTTACATACATGTCAATAGATGTTTCTCTTAGTGGACATAGTGCATGTAATCCTTTGACCTGAGACTACCATAGAATCTTATATATATAAATTCATATTTTAGTTCATACTCATTCATAACTTAGTCAAGTATGAGGTATTCTGGATATGATGGATTGCATATAGAGGTTATGAGTAGGTCAACATGAAAATGATCACTCCTAGTAAGAGGAGATGGCATCCTACTTGCTTTAATTAAATGATGATTCAAAAAACTTAGATCAAAATATGATGAATATTAGAAATGATTTCTAATATTGCATTAATCGAATAACCATTATAAGTTTGAGAGAAATATGGATATGATATTGGATTTGACATGATTCCATATCCATAGTCATATTCAGGATGCATGGTGATCACAAGATTGAGTTGCACGGTAACTTTCTACTGAAGAGTATTTTTTATATTTTCATCAAAATTTTATATCTTTTGGATAGATATGATACATTGCTAGATGTTAATCTTGTCTTGTGGGATTAAAAAATTTAATTTGATCACCAATTAGAAAGGGTTCTGATTGTTTGAATCGGGTCAGCTCAATTTGACCTAAATCGGTTTGATAGAGTTCTAATCAAATTACGTCAAATCACACCTAAACCTACTGCTAGCTAGATGTAAAATCCATTGAATCATACATAAAGAAAATTGATCAAGGATCTAATTGGATTAAATCATGTTTGTAAGATGAACATGCTAGCACATGTTGCAAACCCTAACACCTACATTTGAATTGGATTCGAATTTGGTTCTAATTTGGGCTAATACATCCAATTTAATCCAAATCTGATTTGGGTTCTTAATTGGGTTCACTCTTGACTTAATGGGTTGAGGGTTGGACTCCTCATATTTGAGTCTTATGCACCAAAGGGTGTCTCTCTTGGCATGTGGGGAGTTGTTCATGCGCAAGGATGTTTGGTGCATGGAGTTTGTTGGCACCTACCTCCTTCATGCTTATCCAATTAATTATGTCACGTAACATTTTATGGGTGTAGACTTCAGATATTAGAAGGGCACATGAAGAGTCTTTCTGTAGATTAAACACTTTAGTGTTTATTTGAAAATTGGATAAGGTCAAACTCCTAGCTGCCCCCTCCCTTGATGGCATCGCTTGGACCAAGTCTCCAAGAAATTTAAAACTCCTTTTTCTCCCACACACCATCTGAAGTAAGCACACAAAATGTAGGCTATTCGATGGTCTTTTCATCAGATCACAACCCTTATTAGGTGGCACCAAGCAAAAATAAATCTACGTAACTTTTTAGAAGCAATGGAGAATTATTTTCGAAGAGTCCTTCTGTGCGAAGTGACTCTTGGATTTAAATCCCTCTACTTCCATGTGGATTGAGAAATTTCAAATGGGCATGAGATGCTTCAAGAGACATGAGAAAAAGTCAAAGGAGGGGCATGAGAATTTGAAGGTGGCACCCCTACGTACATTATAAATAGAAGGCACAATAAGCTTCCGAGATATGATCTCAATCCTTCTTTCTTACAACTCTCTCCACTTTATCCAATTTCTTTCTTTCTTCTGTTGTTAAGATAAAGTCCTCTTAAGAACAAGGAGTCTTCTTTAGGATAAGGGTCTAGAAAGAAAAGGAAGATAAGGAGAAAAGTAAGCAAGAGAAAGGAAGCAAGGCTGGAGGAGATTCTACCCAAATTAAATTCTTGCAATAAGAATTTAATTTAAGAAATCAATTTGAGGTGTTAGAGGCTTGATCAAATTTCTATGTGAATCAACATTGGAGAGTGAATATGTGGGCACCTGGTAGAACTCTTGCTGGACCTTTGCCAGAATTCAGACTCAAATCAGAATTTAGCAATTAAAATATGTTCCTATATCCTAAGTTTATATTATAAATGCATGATATATAATTTTAATTTAATAAGAAGGTCCTGGGTTAGGGTTTGACTTGGGAATTTCTTTATAAATTGCTTTGAAATACATACTTCCAATCTAATCAAAATCCTACAACTTATACCCTATAGTGGGATCGAAATATCACACTTATACGGCCAGACTAGAAATAGAATCATGAGCTCAAAGTGCTAATGTATAATCTCAACTTGATAGGATTCAAAACATAGTTAGGCTGAGAGTCTAAAATCGATTCGTATCAAATTTTTTTCACAGAATAACACATATCTCGTAATCAAATCAAAATATATATATAGAATTTTAGATCAATAAATAATATAAAAAATATTACTTTGAATTTCTATATCAATTTTCATACAAAATATATTCTTTGTAAGATTTATAAAACACATATAAATTCATTAACAAATTATTTGATATTCAAAATAATATTATATAAATAAAAAATCTAGAGAAGGTAGATCATTACTTATCTCTCGTATACTCCAATGAATTCATATAATCTCAAAAATTTTTCTTTCAAAATCTAATATCAAAATCATACTTTTATCAATCTTTAATCATAATTATTTTTAAAATAAAAATTCTAAATCCTCATAGGGCTGTTGGCTTTGTTGTAGCATCCGACATCTAGTCAGTTAAATCTAGGGGATCAAATTGATAAATTACAAATCAAGAGTCAAGATAGGATGCTGGATGAAATCGATAATGAAATCTCATGATGCTTGATCCAATCAAGATGGGGATTAGTAAACTATTTGACAATTATGGATCAGAATCTTTTCATTAGGATTGGATCAAAATTATTGAAAGTAAATTCTTTACTGGATAAAATCTAGGAAGAAAAATCTATGAAGAGAGAAAAAACTTCATAGAGAGAGAATAATTCTAGAGAGAGAAAATTTATGGAATGAGAAATTAGAGAGAGAAAGTGAGGATTCAAACTCAAAGAAGAAAGAGAGGAAAGAGAGGAAAGAGAGAGAAACTCTCTCTTTCTTCTTTTCTTTTCTTCTTTCTTTTTTTTTTTCTTTTTTTCTTTTCTTTTTTTCTTCCTCTTTCTTTCTTCCCGTGGTTTCTTTGGCAAAATAGGGGACCGTATGGTCCCTCTTTGTTTCTTGGATTGAAGGCACGACCGGCATAGCTGTAGTTGGTGACAGGCGGGGTTGCTATGGCATAGCTTAGCTAATCCAAATCGGTGGCTGGTAGTGACCACCAGCATAGGAAAGTCATAAAATAAAAGGATGGAATCAAGGAAAAAAATAGGGAATTCCAAAACTGAATTACTCTAGCGAACCTGGCAGCCGATGGTGGTGTCTAACACAATGGAAAGGAAGAAAAAAGTGAGAAGAAGGAGGGTTGGGCTTACCTTGGGCTCTGATGAGTTCTTCACCTCGGATTTTTGATGGACATGATAACGATTTCTAAGAAGAAACTCTGGCGATACCTGCCAGATTGGGCCTTGGATTTTGGTGGGAAGAAGAGGGAAGACCCCTTCACCTTAAATAGAATCGAAGGGGAGGAGTTTGACTCCTTTCCGATGATGGTTTCTAGCTTTGTGTAGGAGGTGGTTGGGAGCAAAAGACTTCCACTAGGAGTCTTCTAATTTAATTTTTTAATTATTTTTTAGAAGCTTTAAAATTCATATCAGGTAGAAAATGTAGCTACTTTGGAATTTGTTCTACAGGGAGGTCACATACAAATAAATAAATTGTGGTGGCCTTAGTTGCTTCTAAAAGCGAAGAGAGAAAGAGAGGGGGGAGAAGAAAAAAGAAAGTTAAATTTTTGAGATGGCAAGATGTTAATGATTTAGTTTCTAGAAATATAGTTCTTTATCTAGGTAGATGTTTTATAATTAAGAAGGGTATATATAGCTTTTGTATTGTGATCAGGATCATTACTTGAGAAAGATACGAAAAACATAGTTTTTTATTTATGGGTTGTGATTTGGATTGTTGCTTGAGAATGATAAAGGATTATTTATGATCTAGTTAAGTTTCTTGCATAACTTTATATGCATGAAAAAAAGAAACAATGTAAAAGGTTCACTTCTTTTTCTTTTTTTGTTTCTTTTTATTTTTGGGGCAGGGGGGAGGGGAGTGATCATAGTAAACCTTTCATTTGTTCATGTGTTCGCTTTCATTTTTCCTTCATAGATTAGAGGATCTAGGGATGAGATTGCTTCTATGGTTCGTAGAAGAGATTTAAGCTAGATTTGTAATCTAGGTTTCAGAGTAGAACCAACAACATGTTACAATGTTGGTTGTCTTGTCGTCTGTGGTGTTTTTGGGAGGGGTTGCAGGGTTGGTGATGGTCTACAAATCAAATATATAGATGCTCTCAAGGTCTCTTCAAGATATTAAATTTAACATCCAACTCGATCCATCATCATTTAAGCCTCAAATCTAATATATGTAGGATACAATTTTTTTAATTATTTTAATTATTTTTTTTAAAAATATAGAATAGATGTAATAAAATAGATAAATAAAATTAAATATTACTTTAAAAAATATCCTATGTGATTATAAGCTAGTATATTATTAATAGTAAACTAGTGAAAAATTTTTGGTTCTAGTTTTAAATTAAAAGTAGCTTTCCGATTAAGTTTCAAATAAAAGTAGCTCTCCATTCCAAACAAACATTAAAAATAGCTCCCCATTTAATATAAAATGATCGAATTATTCCTATAGGTATAAAGCGATAATAAAACAATACTATCTTATTATAAAATAGTATTGCCTTATTATAATATAATATTATCTTATTATAAAACAGTATTATCTTATTGTAATATAATATTATCTTATTGTAAAGAAATATCGTATTATTGTAATGTAATACTGCCTTATTAGAAAGTAATACAATCTTGTTATAAAACAATATTGCCTTATTATAATGAAATACTACCTTATTGTAAAGGAATACTATTTTATGTAATGTAATTCTCTCTTATTAGAAAATAATACTGCCTTGTTATAAAACAGTACTACTATATTGTAATGTAATACTGCTTATTGTAAAGAAATACTATCTTATTATAATATAATACTACCTTATTGTAAAGTAATGCTGTCTTATTATAAAATAGTACTATTTTATTATAATATAATACTATCTTATTATAAAAAAATATTATCTTATTATAATTTAATACTATTTTATTGAAAAGTAATATTATCTTATCGTAAAACAGTATTATCTTATTATGATATAATACTACTTTATTATAAAAAAATATTATTTTATTATAATATAATACTGTCTTATTGAAAAATAATACTATCTTATTATAAAATAGCACTATCTTATTTTATTATTATTTTATAACTACGTGAATAATTTAATTATTTTATGTCATTTAGAGATCTGCTTTTAATTTATATTTAGATTGGGAAGTTACTTTACTCGAAATTTAAATGAAAAATTACTTTTAAGTTAAAACTTAATAAATGAGTTTTCACTAATTTATTTTATAATTAACATTGAATATACCAATTAGCCAATTACGGTGGATTTATCGTCGTACCTATAATATTTTACTAGTTCTACCAAGCAATTATTTGAGCGTAAAAAAATTGCCAACCCGCCGTCGGTCCCCCCTCGATCCCCATTAAAACAGGTCTAGAAGAGACGGAGATGAGATGGGGTTAGGTGGCGCCCGAGGAGGGGAGGCAATGAACGACGAGCTGAGGAACCTCCTCGCGCTGTCTTATTGATAGTCGTTAACTCGGGGTCCAAGCATCGAATCACCGGGATCAATAAATATTGTCCACCTCCATATAGTCTTATTGACATGAGGTTTGCGATGACACGGCAAGACCTTTGCTTTATTGATCATGGACAGCGACCTCACGATTCCCATGCTATTGGATGCTGGATTCGATTGATATCTTAGGACAAAAAAGTAAATAAAAAATTACAACTCGGATGCAACCATGCTAGCACCGGAGCGGTGATCTCATCCAAACAACAACGGAAAGCAACATCAACAATAATAATAACAAGATTATAATTTAAATTCATAAAAATAATATACTCAAGATTCATAAAAAATTTATTAAAATATCTATATTTTTTTGATAAATATTTTTTAAATAATATTTAAATAAAAAAATAATATATATATATATATATATATATATATATATATATATATATATATATATATATATATATATATATATATATATATTTATGCATGAAAAAATGATTTCGAAGTATATTACCCACATTCTTTTTACATTACTATTTTTTTGAATAAGTTACTAAAATTTATCAACATTTTTCATAATATCTTTTATATATTTTAGCTTTAGTGAAAATGAATAACTACGTTATAGGACATTAAATAATGGAGGTATTGACAATGAGGATGGGGTATCTTACGAATAAAATTAAATATGTACAATACTGCCTTGTTAGAAAGTAATAGAGTCTTATTATAAAATAATACTGCCTTATTATAATAAAATATTATCTTATTGTAAAGACATACTATTTTATGTAATATAATTCTCTCTTTTTAGAAAATAATACTACTTTATTATAAAACAGTACTATTATATTGTAATGTAATACTATTTTATTATAAAATAATACTATTTTATTATAAAATAATATTATTTTATTATAATATAATATTATTTTATTATAAAAAATATTATCTTATTGTAATGTAATACTGTCTTATTGAAAAGTAATATTGCCTTATTGTAAAACAGTATTATCTTATTATGATATAACATAATTTTATTATAAAAGAATACTATTTTATTATAATATAATACTATCTTATTGAAAAGTAATACTATCTTATTATAAAATAGTACTATCTTATTTTATTATTATTTTATAAATATATAAATAATTTAATTATTTTATATTATTTAGAGAGTTATTTTTAATTTATATTTAGAATGAAAAATTATTTACTTAAAATTTAAATAAAAAATTATTTTTAAGTTAAAGCTTAATAAACGAGTTTTTACTAATTTATTCTATTATTAATATTGAATATACCAATTAACCAATTACGATGGATTTATCCTCGTACCTATAATATTTTACTAGTTCAAGCAATTATTTGAGCGTAAAAAAATTGCCAACCCGCCGTCGGTACCCCCTCGATCCCCATTAAAACCGGAACGAGTCTAGAAGAGACGGAGATGAGATGGGGTAGGTGGCGCCAGAGGAGGGGAGGCAATGAACGACGAGCTGAGGAACCTCCTCGCGCTGCCTCGATCGGACGGCGGAGCTGAGGAGGCAGCGATGGCCCGGGCCATCAGGGCCGTCCCTAAGGACAACTACCACGTCGCATACCTCGTGTACTTCACCCTGGGGGTCGGGTTCGTCGTCCCGTGGAACGCCTTCATCACGGCCGTCGATTACTTCAGTTACCTCTATCCGGCGGCCCCCGTGGACCGGGTCTTCTCGGTGGTCAACATGCTCTCGTGCCTCCTCCTCCTCCTCCTCATCGTCGGGTGGGCCCACAAGTCGAGCGCGCCGGCGAGGATCAACACCGGGCTGGCGCTCTTCGTGGTGGCGCTCCTCGTGGTGCCGGTGATGGACGCGGCGTATGTGAAAGGAGTGAGGGGACTTTATTCGGCTTACGATGTTACCGTCGCCGCCGTTTTCCTCTCGGGCATGGCCAACGCGCTCGTCCAGGGAGGAGTCATCGGGACCGCTGGCGAGCTCCCGGAGCGGTACATGCAGGCTGTCGTTGCCGGCACCGCCGCTTCAGGTACCAACTCTTTCCGCATCTTCTTCTTCAACCAACTTTTCTTTTTGTTTAATTAAACTGGTAGCTAATTAGAGAATCTCGACTAGAATAGAGTACGCCATTGGATTTTGACGAATAGAGCGGTGCATAGGGTCGCAGAACAGGGCTACGAAATTCCGAAGGAAGATGGTTATGAAGTAATTATGATGTACTTAAACAATTTATTAATTAATTGATTAGTTATTTAGGTCCATTTGGTTAAGGATAGATGTGAGTCTGCCATGATATTATGTATGTACGATTGCGAGAAAGGATGAAATGGACGTAAATCATTACTTCGCGAAAATTCCCATTGTTGCAACTGGGGGATCAACCCGGTAAAGGCGCCAAGCTAATTGGGTTGCCGGAGTGCTCAGATTATTGGCTGTTTGGATTGAGAAGATTGGCTAGGTTGGATTTAATTCTATAATATAGTTTAATTATTATTTAGTTAAGTTTAATTTATTAGATTAAATTTTTTTGAATTAATTATGATGAATTTAATTAATTAAAAAATTTTAAGACCGGTGCTTGTCTTCGCAATGATGGTTTGGAGGCAATTATGTTCAAATGGTGATAACTCCTTTGTCGATGGTCTCCAAGGTGGCACTGAGCTGCAGAGATCTTGCTCGAACCTTCTCTTCATTGTGGGATCCAACTTCAAACACAAAAATAAGGTAATTCTTTTGCTAGAGTATCCGATGAAAGATTCTTTGATACCTAAGTCAGGCTAACTTTCGCAACAGTAGAAATCGATATTGTAAGAGTGGCAAAGTAGTAGTGCAAGTGAATAAAGAAGCTTTAAGGCTGACGAGCATTTATCTAGAGGATCCCTGAAAGTTGTTTATGGAGATGAGGGTCGCCACCTATTATTGAAAAAATCTCATGCCTAAGCATTTCACCCACACATCTCGCTTCTTCATCGTACGGTTATGGAAACCGTTCATGATTGTGGCCACTTGTCACCAACTGGAGAGAGAGTTCAAAATTTGAGAAATTCTCCATGCCCCTCTACATTTTGCCACATAGCGAGCTTCGATTAGTAAGCTTCTTGGGGAGCTCTCACAGGTCGGTCCACCATGTTAGTTGTAGTTGTAGCGTATCACCTATGTTTAAGCAGCATAATATTAGTGAACCTTGAGATAAGCTATTCGAAGAATTTGATTAAATGAAAGAATGTATTTATGTAAAAAAGAATTTGCTCATCGGGATTTATGATGTTGGCATGGCTGCTCCTTGATAGCTACTTCGGAAACATATTGCGCCATTTCCGGTAGTTGCACATGAAATATACTATGATGACTTTGGCTGCTCCAAATAGTTTTCTTTGTTTTGTTTATATCTTTAAAAGTATAATGCAAGACACAAAATATAGTGAACTTCGATTTTGCACTGATTCTTGCTGCATACATTAAATGTCTCTTAAGGCATTGACCAGCCAACCATTTCTTAGGTTGTTTGGATTACTTATATCTGCAAGTCATTTGGACTTGAGCTCAACGTAACATTGCTTTGATGATCACCAGCAGCTCATCATGACCGCCTTTAAGGAAATTTTGGTTCTGACATTGTTTGATGATCGCCAGCAGCTTATCATGACAGCCTGAAAGGAAACTCACATTGTTTGATCGCATTGTGGTCTCGGTGCACCGAAGCAACCATCATACCAGGCATATACCGTACCACTATGGTACCAGCTGTATGGTACCAGCAGATCTTGATGAGAAGGGCATCCTTTTTTTCTTGATGAAACTTGACCTTTTAGTGATGGACATGATTGATTGTAGATTTTAGATTAGTGATGTTGATTTTATTCCGTGAAGCATGGATCTTGTTCTATGGATTTGAATAATGGATAAGCAATTGATTGCCACATATTACCACATTCCAGTCATATCTATATTATTTTTCAAAATTTATATTGGTATTGGGGGCAAATTCATGCCTACCGGAGTTAGGCCAAATATCTGATTGCTAAATGATTCCATCTGATAGCAACGACCAAAATTGATTCTTGACTGAATTCGCAAGCTCCCTCCAGACTTTGCCTGGACGAGTTCAAATGGTCAAGATGGCCAAACTCCTCTGCCCCATACGGTCGAACTTCTTTTAGATTTTTCCATCAATCGAATTTCTTCTGAACTTCTCCACCGATCGAACTCCTTCCAGATTTCTCCACCGATCGAACTCCTCCCGGACTTCTCCACCTGTTGGACTCCTCCCGGACCCCTCCTTCTGTCGAACTCCTTCTGAACTACTTCCAGTTGCCTAGAAGAATCTGAGCATTGACTCTCAATACGATGAATGACGACCCACACACGGTTAATCACGAGAACCTCCAAGCTCCTATAGAACAACATCAATGAGGGACGCTCCATCACCTATAGCCATCCTGTCCGAGCTCCAACTAGCGCATCATGACAATAGATACTACCCTCTATAACAAATCCCACGTGGCCTGAACGGTCCACTACTCAGCAGTTACGGTTGTCACCATCAGTTTGTTACAGACTCCGTTTATAAAAGGGACCCTCCAAATACGTTTTCTCTAGGCTCTCTCCTCTATCCCGAAACTCTGCTACTTTCTCTGCTGAGTATTCCATTTCTGTTGACCGAAAGAGCTGACTTGACCGTCGGAGGGTCTTGCTAGAGCCACCCCTCCTTTGGTTTGGACTTCTTTTGCAGGTCTCAATAGTGACCTTGGCTTCTCCAGCTCCAGCCAATTTCAGTGTTAATCAGATTTCGCACCAATAGGATTGGCGCTAGAGGAAGGGACCTCTTTCTCTTGAGGTTCTCTTATTCTTAAAGGAGCACTCAGCAGAGATCTCTCTTCTTCTCCCTCGAAGTCCTTCTTTCTCAACCGATCTCACGATGATGCCTTTTCGGAAGGCCTCAACTCAACGATCAACCACCTCCACGGCCAGATCTCACCCAGATCTACCCACTTCTGTCTCATCCCCGGCATCTTAGGTTCCGTCGGCAGTAATGGTGGATGCAGAACAGTTCAACCTGCCGGTCTAGTAGATTCACGGCCTCACTAAAGCAGTGCAGGCCATGCAGCAGCAGTAGCCTCCGGCACCGATTCAGTCGGAGCAGGCTTCTCTGAAACCCTAGGACCCAGTCTAGGGGCGATCGACTTGGGCGAGTCGGCTGGTAACTTTCAAAAAAGAGAAGCAGAGGGTAGAGAACCCCTGCTCCGATCATAATTCAACCCTTGGGGAGACCTTGCCCTCATTTAGCCAGAAAACTTTGGAGATCCATGATCGTGAAGATCTTCTAGATCGAAAACTATAAGAAATGAACCAGTGGATTGAGGAACTTCGCCATGCTCCTTTCTCTCACAGTAATGATATCTGCACTAACCCTCCTTTTTTTAAAAAAATTATGTAGAAATCCATCCCGCCAAACTTTAAACTTTTTTAATTTGAGAGCTACAATGAGACTACAGATCCAGTCGATCATCTGGAGGCCTTTCGAACAATGATGCTGCTCCATGGCGCGCCCGACGCCATCCTATGCCGAGCTTTTCCCTCCATCCTGAAGAGAGCAATTAGGAACTGATACTCAATCCTTAAGTCGGGTACTATCTTTTTTGATTAAATGAGCCATCAATTTGTGGCTCATTTTGTCAGCAGCCGACATCCTCAACAAGGCTTAGACTCCCTCATCAACATTAAGCAGAAGGAGAGAGAATCCATATAGGCCTATGTCATCCATTTCAATGCCAGTGCACTGGAGGTTTGAAACTTGGACCAATATGTCGTAATGGCTACACTGAAGAGCGGCCTTCAGAAGAATAATTTGCTGTTCTCCCTTGAGAAGAAGTATGCCAAGGATTTTATTGATATGTTGGCTCAGGCTGAAGGTTATGCCCGAGTAAAAGAGGCCTTCAAGGCCAAGGATGGTGAAGCCGTTGAAGAGCGGCGAGTGGGTGAATCAAGTATGCCCACTACTGGTGAAAAGCCGAGTAAAGCTCGACTGTGCTTCCGAACTCCTTCCGAGCGCAAGCGAGTCCAAACTTCTCCTCGAACTCGAGAGCAAAGAAGCCCAGATAGAAGGACATGGTGGAGCTCTCTCCTCAAAAGATTTCATAACTATGCTCCCCTCAATGCTTCGAAAATCCAAGTACTGATGGAAATCAAGGAGCGACTGTCAAGATCGAAGAGGATGCGCACATATCCTGATAAGTGCAATCTCAACAAATATTGTCTCTACTATCGTGACCACGGTCACGATACTGAGGAGTGCATTCAGCTCCAAGACGAGATCGAGGAACTCATTAGGTGGGGCAGGCTTGACCGATTCCTGCGACGTCGACCTGAAGGATGGAAAGATCAGCCAAGAGCACTGTCGCAACCAAAGCCACCGAGGAAGGAGGAGCAACAAGGAGATCAGCCCCTTCTTGGCATTATCAACACCATCTCTGAGGAATTTTGGCAGGAGGAGGTCGATGGATCTGAGTGACCGACAAAGAGACAGAGAACTAAGGAGCCCCTAACTTTCACGGAAGTTGATGCATAGGGAGTTCAGTTCTCACATAACGATATGGTTGTAATTGCTTTAAATATTATAGACTATGATGTACGCCGCATCCTTGTTGATAATGAAAGTTCTACCGATATTTTATTTTATGATACTTTCTCCAAAATATCTATACCTATAGCTGGCTTGGACCAATGAACTCTCCATTGGTAGGCTTCACTGATAATGCAGTATCAGTTGAAGGCATAATAACTTTGGCTGTGACTGTAGGATAATATTCGAAAAGTCCAAGGCACATGTGGACCTTCTAGTAGTAAAAGCTCCATCGGCTTACAACGTAATTCTCGGCTGACCTGATCTAAATGCGCTTCGGACAGTGGTATCGACCTACTATTTGAAAATGAAGTTTCCAATAAGCTATGGGATTGAAGAAGTTAGAGGAGATCAAGCTCTGGTAAGATATTACTATTCAATCGCCTTGCAGAGAGAAGTTGTCAGATTCTTGTCCGGTTGATGGGTTGGATGTTTGTGACGATCTAACTGAAGAGCGGTATGAGCCAATGGAAGATTTTGTTTCCATCCCATTGAATGATAGAAATAAGAAGCATGCAGTACAGATTGGCTCTAACCTGACGAAAGAGATACGAGAGCAGCTTATTGAATTTCTATGGAGAAATGCTGATATTTTTGCTTGGGTCCCCAATGACATGTCTAGAATAGATGCTGAAGTCATGGAACATCGTCTGATTATTGATCCCAAACATCGACCGATGAAGGAGAAGATGCACAGCCATGCCCTAGAGAGATAGAAAGTAATTGTAGAGGAAGTTGACAAGCTCCTCAAGGCCGGATTCATCCGAAAAGTCAACTATCCAAACTGAATCTCCAACATCATGCTCGTCAAGAAGGCGAACGGCAAGTGGAGAATGTGCATAGACTTCAAAAAGCTGAACAAAGTCTATCTGAAAGATGGCTATCCCCTGCCCAGAATTGATCAGTTGGTGGATGCGACCTCAGACCATGAGCTCCTCACTTTTATGGATGCCTTTTTTGGCTATAACCAAATTCGGATGGCACCAAAAGATAAAGAAAAAACTACTTTTATTATTGACCATGGTCTTTACTGTTATAGGGTTATGCCTTTTGCACTCAAAAATACAGGAGCAACATACCAGTGCTTGGTCAATAAAATCTTTAAGGAGTAGATCGACCGCAACATGAAGGTATATATAGATGACATGCTTGTTAAGAGCCGAGCTTTAATAAATCATATTATCGATCTTGAAAGGACCTTCAGCGCCCTTAGGAGGTACAAGATGAAGCTGAACCCAATCAACTGTGCCTTCAGCATGACTTCAGAAAAGTTTTTAGAATTCATGGTGTCCAGGCATGAAATTGAAGCAAATTCGAAGAAGATTCGGGCCATTTAAAAGATGACTGCTCCAAAATCAATCAAAGAAGTTTAGCGCTTGATCGAAAAGATGGCAGCCCTAAACTGCTTTGTCTCGAGGTCGGTCGAGCGTTGCATGCCCTTCTTTCGAGTTCTAAAACAATCGAAGAACTTTTACTGGACCACTGAATGTCAAAAAACTTTTAAAGAGCTCAAAGACTACCTCTGCTCACCTTCCCTATTAGCAAAGGCTAAATTCAGAGAGGGATTATTTTTATACCTAGCAGTCTCCCCAACTACCCTTACGACAGTTCTAGTCAAAGAAGAGGCAAAAGTACAGAGACCCATCTACTACATAAGTCGAGTCTTGAGGGACGCCAAGATTAAGTATACTAAGTTAAAAAAACTAACTTTTGCTCGACTAGTTGAAGTTCGGAGACTTCAACCTTACTTTTAAAGGCATACCATAACCCTCTAAAGGAAAAGTCCTGATTTCTCGGATCAGGTTCATTCAGATCTGATCGAATCAAGAGATATATTTTAAAATTTTTTTTTTTAATCCAGATTAGATCTAGGATATTTTAGATCTAATTCTTATTATTTTAATAATTAAAATAAATTTAGATAAATTAAATTAAATTTAATTTACCTTGAAGTGGGTAATCCTATTATCCGTTGATGATCCTGTAAGCAGCGGAAGGTTCTGGATCTAGCCACACAAGTGCTTGACCTCTATTGATATCCACTCGAGCTGAATCTAGAGATCCTCTTCTTCTCTATCACATCTTCAAAAATTAGATCTGGATCTGATATGAAGGATCTTCAAAATACCTTTCGAAGATCAGTAGTTGTCCTTTGCAGCAGCACAGCCTTCTAGCTTTTCGTTGCCTTTCTCTCATCTGGATTGTACCAACCAAGAACCCAAACCACTTTGGACGTGGAGAGGAGAGAGAGAAGATGTTTTGGTGTAGAGGAGGAGAGGAGAGGAAGCCTTGGGGCATGGGGATTTTCTTCTTGATTTTAGATTCTCCTTGAGTTGGACGTAGGGTCTTATTTATAGACTATGCATGATCCAACTCCTCTTCTTCTCAACCAATTACAATCCTTTGTGAAATCAGATCTAAATCTAATTGGTGAAAATAGAGTCCCTTGGATTCCTCCTTAGATGGCGCCTAAGATCAGTCAAACTTGGTTCTTAGGAGAACTCTAATCAAAATCCAAAAAGGAGATGGAGTCCCTGTGCAACAGGGACTCCTAGGCGCCTCCTGCTTGGGCACACGCCAAGGGTGGCATGTGCCCTCCTCCTTGCCAGGTTCTGGCAGGAGGACAAGCCCCCACCAGCTCTTCAATAGGTGCATGATACGTGGACAAAAGTCAAAGTATCAATGGTCAGCATTTAACCAGTCAAAGGTCAACTTTGACCAAAGTCAAAGGATAAGAAATGGTAGATGATAAAAAATGGCAGGTATTGTCTTACAAAATAAGACAACCCTTTTCTGACTTGGACAAGCTCAAGTCAGACAAAGTGAAGGCCTCTGATTGAGCACAAACTCCTTTTTCTTAGTCAGGACAATTATTTATGATAGTAAAAGAAGAACGTTAGGTTCAATCGAGTGCTAGCACGATTTTCTTGAACCTAATTGAATCTCATTCAGATCAATTGAACTGGATTAGTTCAATTGATGATCACCAGATTCAAACCCTTATTTGTGTGACCCAATTAGATTCAATTCTGTATGATAATGGGATATCATGATCTCTATCATCGACATCATCAAAACTTCTTTCGATGGATCAGAACTCTTCTAATTGAACAGCTAGAATGATCGATCATCTAAATCATTCTAATTGCTCCCAAAATCCAGTAGTGACACCTAGCAGTATATAGTGGCAACCCATCAGAGCTGAATGCGAACCTCTTGGTGCAGCTATCTGTGTGATTAAGTTCTTCTATCTTGAACCCCGATCAGATTAGGGTTTAGGTAAACTCGTCAAACCCTAGTCTCTATCATATGATGTAATCATTTGATTCAAGTCCGATGTGAAAACCTAAATAGAAACTCTTTCTATTATTTCACTCTGCCATGGCCATGAGCTTCTGGACTTGATTCTCAAGATCATCATAGGGCTGCTCCTCTACCATCGAGGTAGATAGATTCCTTCTTGATGCAATCTAGTTCCCATAATGAACATGCTATAGCCAACATACACCTCAGAATTCCGTATGGCTAGGAGACCGAGATATGGTGTAGTCAAACTATAACACCCTCAAGATGAACTGCTGATGCACCTCAGGTCAAAGAACCAGACACACCGCTGCAGCATCGAGTTAGTCATTGACGAGAAGGTAGACTTCCTAATGACTACTCGAGGTGGTCATGCTCAGTGCCCTTATTCTCTAACGAGTATCTGTACTCTCGCTTTGGTGTCTCCATACTATAGACTCAAGACTCATCTACTAAAGAGAAGCGATTGTACACCAATCTTTCGGATCAATCACCATCCTCATGATGATCCTATGGTCGGGAGCATTTTATGAATTAATAATGATTATTCATGTCTTAAATTTTTAACTCTTGAAAATATGAATTATCATTATCATTAACTCAAAAGATATATCACAGACACTAAATACACATATGTAATAGAAAATAACCCATTTTATTAAAATAGTCAAATTATAATTTTGCTCCTAGAAGTGTATTACAAGTGTCAGCCAATTCTGGCTTGTAGGGCACATATATCTAACAATCTTCCACTTATCCTAAAGCCAATTGGCTACAAGTCTAAGTCCCATCTTCTCAAGGTGAGCTTCGATCTTTTGCTGGCCCAATGGATTTGTAAACGGGTCTACCACATTATTTATGGAGTCGACTCTCTTGACCTCGACGTATCCCTTCTCGAGGTAATCGCGGATGAGGTGGTATCACCGCTCAATGTGCTTGGATTTTTGGTGAGACCTCGGCTCCTTAGCAAGGGCTATGGCGCCATTGTTGTCGCAGTATAAAGGAATGGCATTACTTCGATTTCTACAGCAAACTTTTTGTACCAGAATGCTTTCTTCGCAGCCTCTGATGCAGCGATATATTCTGCTTCCATAGTAGAATCTGCTATCAAGGTTTGTTTGGAACTCTTCCAGCTGACAGCACCACCATTGTGTTAGATATATGTGCCCTAGAAGTCAGAATTGGCTGACACTTGTAATACACCTCTAGGGGCAAAATTATAATTTTGACTAATATCAATAAAATAGATTATTTTCTATCACATATGTATATTTAGTGTCTGTGACACATCCTTTGAGTTAATGGTAATGATAATTCATATTTTCAAGAGTTGAAAATTTAAGACATGAATAATCATTATTAACTCATAAAATGCTTCCGACCATAGGATCATCACAAGAATGATGATTGATTCGAAATGTTGGTGTACAATTGCTTCTTTTTAGTATATGAGTCTTGAGTCTACGGTGTGAAGACACCGAAGCGAGAGTACAGGTACTCGTTAGAGAATGAGGGCACTGAGCGTGACCATCTTGAGTAGTCATTAGGAAGTCTACCTTCTCATCAATGACTGACTCGATGCTGCAGTAGTGTGTCTGGTTCTTTGACCTAAGGTGCATCGGCAGTTCACCTTGAGGGTGTTATAGTTTGACTACACCATTACTTGATCTCCTAGCCATATGGAACCCTGAGGTGTATGTTGGCTATAGCATGTTCATTGTAGGAACTGGATAGCATCAAGATGGAATCTATCTACCTCGGTGGTAGAGGAGCAGCCCTATGATGATCATGAGAATCAAGTCCAGAAGCCCATGGCCATGGTAGAGTGAAATAATAGAAAGAGTTTCTATTTAGGTTTTCACATTGGACTTGAAATCGAATGATTACATCATATGACAGAGACTAGGGTTTGACGAGTTCACCTTAACCCTAATCTGATCGGGGCTCAAGATAGAAGAACTTAATCACACAGGTAGCTGCACCAAGAGGTTCGCATTCAGCTCTGATGGGTTGCCACCATATACTGCTAGGTGTCACTGGTGGATTTTGGGAGCAATTAGAATGATTTAGATGATCGATCATTCTAGCTGTTCGAATCAGAAGAGTTCTGATCCATCGAAAGGAGTTTCGATGATGTCGATGATAGAGATCATGACATATCCCATTACCATACAGAACTGAACCTAACTGGGTCACACAAATAAGGGTTTGAATCTGGTGATCATCAATTGAACTGATCCAGTTCAATTGATCTGAATGAGATTCAATTAGGTTCAAAGAAATCGTGCTAGCACTCGATTGAACCTAACGTTCTTCTTTTACTATCATAAATAGTTGTCCTGACTGAGCCAAAGGAGTTTGTGCTCATTTAGAGGCCTTCACTTTGTCTGACTGGAGCTTGTCCAAGTCAGAAAAGGTTGTCTTATTTTGTAAGACATTACCTACCATTTTTGGTCACCTGCCATTTCTCGTCCTTTGACTTTGGTCAAAAGTTGACCTTTGACTGGTCAAATATTGACCATTGATACTTTGACTTTTGTCCATGTGTCATGCACCTATTGGAGAGCTGGTGGGGGCCTGTCCCCCTGCCAGAACCTGGCAAGGAGGAGGGCGCACGCCACCCTTGGCGTGTGCCCAAGTTGGAGGCGCCCAGGAGTCCCTGTTGGACAGGGACTCCATCTCCTTTTTGGATTTCGATTAGAGTTCTCCTAAGAACCAACTTTGACTGATCTTAGGCATCCTCTAAGGAGGAATCCAGGGGACTCTATTTCCACCAATCAGATTTAGATCTGATTTCACAAAGAGTTGTGATTGGTTGGGAAGAAGAGGAGTTGGATCACAGATAGTCTATAAATAAGACCCTACGCCCAACTCAAATTAAGATTGAAATCATAATTCTCCACGCCCCAAGGCTGCTTCTCCTCTCCTCCTCCATGCCAAACCCACCTTCTCCCTCTCCTCTCCACGTCCAAAAGGAGTTTTGGACCTTGGTTGGTGTGATCCAGACGAGAGAAAGGCGACTGAAAGCTAGAAGGCTGCGCTGCTGCAAAGGACAACTGCTGATCTTCAAAAGGAGTTTTGAAGATCCTCCAGATCAGATCCAGATCTAATTTTTGGAGATGTGATAGAGAAGAAGAGGATCTCCAGATCCAGCCTGAGTGGATATCGGTAGAGGCCAGGCACTTGCATGGCTAGATCCAGAACCTTCCGCTGCTTACAGGATCATCAATGGGTAATAGGATTACCCACTTCAAGGTAAATTAAATTTGATTTAATTTATCTAAATTTATTTTAATTTATTAAAATAATAAGAATTAGATCTAAAATATCCTAGATCTGAATGGATCAAAGAAAAAAATTTTTGAAATATATCTCTTGATCTGATCAGATCTGAACGAACCTGGATCCAAAAAATCAGGATTTTCCTTCAACTGGTATCAGAGCCAAGGTTCTAAAAGTATTTAGATCTAATTTTAAATTTATTTTAATTAAAAAATAAGTGATTTTAGATGTCACATGAGATGTGATCAGATCTAAAATCAGAAAAAATTAAAATTAAATGATTTGGATCTAAGATTAGAAAATATGCATGACTAGTTCTAAAATAGAATAGTTCTATAGAATAGTCTTGCATATTTTTAATTTAATTTAATTAAATTATATTTTAGATCTATTTATTTACTATTTTTTGATATTATAATGATTATAATAACATCTAAAAAATAGTAAATAAAAATTATTTAATTTTAAACATCATATGAGATATGATTGATGCATGTCTAGACTAGTTGTAGAATAGTTCTACATAATTATCTAGATTAGAATTTATTTTGATTAGATCAATTTAAATCTAATTTTTTAGATTATTATGAGATAATTTAGATCTGAAAATATGCATGATTCGATACATGAGATGTATGCAAAATATGCCATGATTAGATCTAATTTGTATATGAGATATATGATATAGATCTAAAACTGTTTTGTAGTATTGCATGTTCCTGATTAAGGCATTCCTCTTGGCCGTCCGATCATAAGAATGAAGAAGGGTTTAAAGGCCCTCTCTTTCCATTCGATGGGGTGTTCTTATGATGTGTAGGGGTGCTGCGCGTTCGTCCTTAATCAGAAAATCCAAAACTTACTTTCTGCAAAACCCTAGATCCTGAAATCCTAGGATTTATTGTGCATATTTTGTTTATGAACCCCACTTAATTAAAAATTAAGATTATAGAATATTAATTAGGATCTAAAATTGAGAATTTCAGATCTAAGACATATTCATAATACTGGGTTCGGGCTTGGGTAGCTCAATTAGGTCTAAGCGGTTGATCAAATCGAATCAAGAGTTGGTTAGATGGGATCAACAATGCTTAAATTGACCAGCCTAATAGGATTAAGTCTGGGTCAAGATCGAGTCACGATCAAGCAAGACCTAATTAGGCTCAGAGGTTAGAGTCTGGATTGTAGGCTAACCCAATTGGTTCTGACTCAATAATTTGGTGTCTAAGGTAAGTTTGGCGCATACGACCGAATGATTTTTAATTAAAAGCTACTCGACCTGAATACGTTCTTACATGAGTTAATGGCATATTCCTTCCACAGGTCTCACTTATCTGGCCATATTTTTTGACACAGTTCTGATCTGAGATGGTCAATAATCCAAGCTAACCCATACCACTAGGTTAGTCATAATTGTTATGACTATGATAAGTTTAGTTTAATGAGACCTAAATCAATTCTCCCTAAGAAAATATTAAGTCTGAGGTCTTCCACCATTGTAGATGTGTGGACCCTTCTCGGAGTTGATTGTTCTCGATTGGATACAGTGGCTCAGTTGCACCAGGAAGACGCAACCATGTCTATTAGGCATTGGATGCTATGGGCTGGAGGATGAGTTGGGCTCAATATTCTGGATATGGTGAGAGACTCAATTAGGAATCCAGTCTATGCAAATGGCGAGTCTGACTTAACAAAGACCAACATTATGCTTCTACAATAGGAAGCCTCATGTATGCCATGCTATGTACATGATCTGATATAGCCCATACTGTAAGTGTCACAAGCAAATATCAATCAAATCCAGATGAAGAACACTGGACTTCTGTGAAATGTATCCTTAAGTACTTGAGAAGAACTAAGGATATGATGTTGGTCTTTGGTAATGGAGAACTCCAAGTCCAGAGATACACAGACTCGGATTTCATGTTCGATATAGATGATCGAAAGTCGACATCTGGGAGTTTGTTTGTGTGCAATGGTGGTGCTGTCAGCTGGAAGAGTTCCAAGCAAACGGTGATAGCAGATTCCACCATGGAAGCAGAATATATCGCTGCATCAGAGGCTGCGAAGGAAGCATTCTGGTACAAAAAGTTTGCTGCAAAAATTGGAGTAATGCCATCAGATGCCATTCCTCTATACTGCGACAACAATGGCGCCATAGCCCTTGCTAAGGAGCTGAGGTCTCACCAGAAATCCAAGCACATTGAGTGGCGATACCACCTCATCCGCGATTACCTCGAGAAGGGTTATATCGAGGTCAAGAGAGTCAACTCCATAGATAATATGGCAGACCCACTTACAAAGCCATTGGGCCAGCAGAAGATCGAAGCCCACCTTGAGAAGATAGGACTTAGACTTGTAGCCAATTGGCTTTAGGATAAGTGGAAGATTGTTAGATATATGTGCCCTAGAAGCCAGAATTGGCTGACACTTGTAATACACTTCTAGGGGCAAAATTATAATTTTGACTAATATCAATAAAATGGATTATTTTCTATCACATATGTGTATTTAGTGTCTGTGATACATCCTTTGAGTTAATGGTAATGATAATTCATATTTTCAAGAGTTGAAAATTTAAGACATGAATAATCATTATTAACTCATAAAATGCTTCCGACCATAGGATCATCACGAGGATGGTGATTGATCCTAGAAGGTTGGTGTACAATCGCTTCTCTTTAGTAGATGAGTCTTGAGTCTACGGTGTGGAGACATCGGAGCGAGAGTATAGGTACTCGTTAGAGAATGAGGGCACTGAGCGTGACCACCTCGAGTAGTCATTAGGAAGTCTACCTTCTCGTCAATGACTGACTCGATGCTGCAGTAGTGTGTCTGGTTCTTTGACCTAAAGTGCATCGGCTAGTTCACCTTGAGGGTGTTATAGTTTGACTACACCATTACTCGGTCTCCTAGCCATATGGAATCCTGAGGTGTATGTTGGCTATAGCATGTTCATTGTAGGAACTGGATAGCATCAAGATGGAATCTATCTACCTCGGTGGTAGAGGAGCAGCCCTATGATGATCATGAGAATCAAGTCCAGAAGTCCATGGCCATGGCAGAGTGAAATAATAGAAAGAGTTTCTATTTAGGTTTTCACATTGGACTTGAATCGAATGATTACATCATATGACAGAGACTAGGGTTTGACGAGTTCACCTTAACCCTAATCTGATCGGGGCTCAAGATAGAAGAACTTAATCACACAAGTAGCTACACCAAGAGGTTCGCATTCAGCTCTGATGGGTTGCCACCATATACTGCTAGGTGTCACTGGTGGATTTTGGGAGCAATTAGAATGATTTAGATGATCGATCATTCTAGCTGTTCGAATCAGAAGAGTTCTGATCCATCGAAAGGAGTTTCGATGATGTCGATGATAGAGATCATGACATATCCCATTACCATACAGAACTGAACCTAACTGGATCACACAAATAAGGGTTTGAATCTGGTGATCATCAATTGAACTGATCCAGTTCAATTGATCTGAATGAGATTCAATTAGGTTCAAGAAAATCGTGCTAGCACTCGATTGAACCTAACGTTCTTCTTTTACTATCATAAATAGTTATCCTGACTGAGCCAAAGGAGTTTGTGCTCATTTAGAGGCCTTCACTTTGTCTGACTAGAGCTTGTCCAAGTCAAAAAAGGTTGTCTTATTTTGTAAGATATTACCTGCCATTTTTGGTCACCTGCCATTTCTCATCCTTTGACTTTGGTCAAAAGTTGACCTTTGACTGGTCAAATTATTGACCATTGATACTTTGACTTTTGTCCATGTGTCATGCACCTATTGGAGAGCTGGTGGGGGCCTGTTCCCCTGTCAGAACCTGGCAAGGAGGAGGGCGCATGCCACCCTTGGCGTGTGCCCAAGTTGGAGGCGCCTAGGAGTCCTTATTGGACAGGGACTCCATCTCCTTTTTGGATTCCGATTAGAGTTCTCCTAAGAACCAACTTTGACTGGTCTTAGGCACCCTCTAAGGAGGAATCCAGGAGACTCTATTTTCACCAATCAGATTTAGATCAAATTTTATAAAGGGTTATGATTGGTTGGGAAGAAGAAAAGTTGGATCACAGACAGTCTATAAATAAGACCCTACGCTCAACTCAAATTAAGATTGAAATCACAATTCTCCACACCCCAAGGCTGCTTCTCCTCTCCTCCATGCCAAACCCACCTTCTTTCTCTCCTCCCCACATCCAAAAGGAGTTTTGAACCTTGGTTGGTGCGATCCAGATGAGAGAAAGGTGACTGAAAGCTAGAAGGCTACGCTGCTGAAAGCTAGAAAGGCGTTCTATTTTCTCAAGTGTGCTAGGGCACATCTTCTTGGAAAGATGAATACCATGTCTGAAAGATACTAATCTCCTCTTAGAGTTTTCCGTACTAAACCTCTTTAGTACTTCCTCTATGTACATCTTCTATGAAAGTCCTAGCATCCTATTCGGTCTATCTCTTTAGACCTTAATTCTTAGAATAAAGGATGCTTTACCTAGGTCTTTCATGGAGAATTTCTTGGACAACCATATTTTGACTGTCGTCAACATGAGAATATCATTTTCGATAAGGAGGATGTCTCCACGTACAATATGAGAAAGACAACAGCGCTCCCACTGATCCTTTTGAAGACACATGGTTCCTCTTCATTTTTTATGAAACCAAACTTTTTGATCACATTATTGAAATGAGTATTCCAGCTCCGAGATGCTTGCTTAAGTCCATATATGGACCTTTGCAGCTTGCAAACCTTGTGATCAGTATCACTGGATGTGAAACCTAGCGGCTGTTTCATATAGATATCTTCCTCAAGATATCCATTCAAGAATGCCGTTTTCACGTCCATTTGCCATATTTCATAATCGAAATAGGCTGCAATGGCAAGCAATATGCTGATGAATTTTAGCATAGCCACTGAGGAAAAGGTATCCTGATAGTCAATGCCTTCGTGTTGACTATAATCTTTTACCACTAGTCTAGCTTTGAATGTCACCATATTTTCATCTGCACCAATCTTTCTCTTGAAGATCCATTTACACCAAATAGGTACTATACCTTCTGGTGGATCTACCAAGGTCCAGACTTGGTTCGAGTGCATCGAGTCAATTTCTGACTGCATTGCCTCTTGCCATTTCTCGGAGTCGATATCTGATATCGCCTCGTTGTAGCTTTTGAGATCATCACCATGAGCACTATTACCTACGAGAAACATTTTCTCTACTTTCTCTGAAATAATACCCAAGTATCTTTCAAGAAGATGGGAAACTCTTTCCGATCTATGAGGTGGAGGAGGTAGTGTTCTTATTGGCTCAACCTGATTTGGTTTCAATTGGTCCTTAGCTCATTGTACTTGTGAGACTTTCTCATCAAGCTTAATCTGCTTTTCAATGCCGCTATCTTGAATAAACTATTTTTCAAGAAAGATGGCATGTCGACTCATAATCATATTATGGTCTTCTGGAATGTAGAAATAGTATCCTAATGACTCTTTAGGATTGTTAGATATATGTGCCCAAGAAGCCAGAATTGGCTGACACTTGTAATACACTTCTAGGGGCAAAATTATAATTTTGACTAAAATCAATAAATGGGTTATTTTCTATCACATATGTGTATTTACTGTCTGTGATACATCCTTTGAGTTAATGGTAATGATAATTCATATTTTCAAGAGTTAAAAATTTAAGACATGAATAATCATTATTAACTCATAAAATTGCTCCGACCATAGGATCATCACGAGGATGGTGATTGATCTGGAAGGTTGGTATACAATCGCTTCTCTTTAGTAGATGAGTCTTGAGTCTATGGTGTGGAGACATCGGAGCGAGAGTACAGATACTCGTTAGAGAACGAGGGCACTGAGCGTGACCACCTCGAGTAGTCATTAGGGAGTCTACCTTCTCGTCAATGACTGACTCGATGCTGCAGTAGTGTGTCTGGTTCTTTGACCTGAGATGCATCGGCAGTTCACCTTGAGGGTGTTATAGTTTGACTACACCATTACTCGGATCTCCTAGCCATATGGAACCCTGAGGTGTATGTTGGCTATAGCATGTTCATTGTAGGAACTGGATTGCATCAAGATGGAATCTATCTACCTCGGTGGTAGAGGAGCAGCCCTATGATGATCATGAGAATCAAGTCCAGAAATCCATGGCCATGGTAGAGTGAAATAATAGAAAGAGTTTCTATTTAGATTTTCACATTGGACTCGAATCGAATGATTACATCATATGACAGAGACTAGGGTTTGACGAGTTCACCTTAACCCTAATCTGATCGGGGCTCAAGATAGAAGAACTTGAATCACACAGGTAGCTGCACCAAGAGGTTCGCATTCAGCTCTGATGGGTTGCCACCATATACTGCTAGGTGTCACTGGTGGATTTTGGGAGCAATTAGAATGATTTAGATGATCGATCATTCTAGCTGTTCGAATCAGAAGAGTTCTGATCCATCGAAAGGAGTTTCGATGATGTCGATGATAGAGATCATGACATATCCCATTACCATACAGAACTGAACCTAACTGGGTCACACAAACAAGGGTTTGAATCTGGTGATCATCAATTGAACTGATCTAGTTCAATTGATCTGAATGAGATTCAATTAGGTTCAAGGAAATCGTGCTAGCACTCGATTGAACCTAACGTTCTTCTTTTGCTATCATAAATAAGTTGTCCTGTCTGAGCCAAAGGAGTTTGTGCTCAATCAGAGGCCTTCATATGGTCTGACTGGAGGTTGTCCAAGTCAGAAAAGGTTGTCTTATTTTGTAAGACATTACCTGCCATTTTTGGTCACCTGCCATTTCTTGTTCTTTGACTTTGGTCAAAAGTCTACCTTTGACTGGTCAAACGTTGACCATTGACACTTTGACTTTTGACCACATGTCATGCACCTATTGGAGAGCTGGTGGGGGCCTGTCCCCCTACCAGAACCTGGCAAGGAGAAGGGCGCACGCCACCCTAGGCGTGTGCCCAAGTTGGAGGCGCCTAGGAGTCCTTGTTGGACAAGGACTCCATCTCCTTTTTGGATTCCAATTAGAGTTCTTCTAAGAACCAACTTTGACTGGTCTTAGGCGCCCTCTAAGGAGGAATCCAAGGGACTCTATTCCCACCAATCAGATTTAGATCTGATTTCACAAAGGGTTGTGATTGGTTGGGAAGAAGAGGAGTTGGATCACAGCTAGTCTATAAATAAGACCCTACCCTGTATCCAACTCAATTGTATGAAGATATGAAAGATATGATGAGATCAATAGTTTCTCCATGCCCCAAGGCTGCCTCTCCCCTCCTTTCTCCATGCCAAAGTCTCTTCTCCCCTTGCTCTCCACGTCCAAAAGGAGTTTTGGACCTTGGTTGGTGCGATTCAGATCAAAGAAAGGCGATCAAAAATAAGAAGGCTGCGCTGCTGCAAAGGACGACTGCTCATCTTCAAAAGAGTTTTGAAGATCCTCCAGATCAGATCCAGATCTAATTTTTGGAGGTGTGATAGAGAAGAAGAGGATCTCCAGATCCAACCCTGAGTGGATACCGGTAGAGGCCAGGCGCTTGCGTGGCTAGATCCAGAACCTTCCGCTGCAAACAGGATCATCAACAGGGTAATAGGATTACCCAATCAGGTAAATTAAATTTGATTTAATTTATCTTTTAATTTTATTTTATTAAAATAATAAGAATTCAGATCTGAAACATATCAAGATCTGATTAGATCAAAGAAAAAATTTTTGAAATATATCTCTTGATCTGATCAGATCTGAACGAACCTGGACCGGGAAATCAGGATTTTCCTTCAACTGGTATCAGAGCCAATGGTTCTAAAATTATTTAGATCTAATTTTAAATTTATTTTAATTAAAAAATAAGTGATTTTCAGATGTCACATGAGATGTGATCAGATCTGAAATTCAGAAAAAATTAAAATTAAATGATTTGGATCTAAGATTAGAAAGATATGCATGACTAGTTCTAAGAATAGAATAGTTCTATAGAATAGTCTTGCATGTTTTGATTTAATTCTGATTAAATCATATTTTAGATCTTTTTATTTACTATTTTTTGATATTATAAGTGTTATAATAACATCTAAAAAATAGCAAATAAAAATTATTTAATTTTAAATATCATATGAGATATGATTGATGCATGTCTAGACTAGTTGTAGAATAGTTCTACATAATTATCTAGATTAGAATTTATTTTGATTAGATCAATTTAAATCTAATTTTTTAGATTATTATGAGATAATTTAGATCTGAAAATATGCATGATTTGATACATGAGATGTATGCAAAATATGCCATGATTAGATCTAATTTGTATATGAGATATATGATATAGATCTAAATACTGTTTTGTAGTATTGACATGTTCCTGATTAAGGCGTTCCTCTTGGCCGTCCGGTCATAAGAATGAAGAAGGGTTTAAAGGCCCTCTCTTCCCATTCGATGGGGTGTTCTTATGATGTGTAGGGGTGCTGCGTGTTCGTCCTTAATCAGAAACCCAAAACTTACTTTCTGCAAAACCCTAGATCCTGAAACCCTAGGATTTATTGTGCATATTTTGTTTATGAACCCTACTTAATTAAGAATTAAGTTTATGGAAATATTAATTAGGTCTAAAATTGAGAATTTTCAGATCTAAGACATATTCATAATACTGGGTTCGGGCTTGGGTAGCTCAATTAGGTCTAAGCGGTTGATCAAACCGAATCAAGAGTTGGTTAGATGGGATCAACAATGCTTAAATTGACCAGCCTAATAGGATTAAGTCTGGGTCAAGATCGAGTCACGATCAAGCAAGACCTAATTAGGCTCAGAGGTTAGAGTCTGGATTGTAGGCTAACCCAATTGGTTCTGGCTCAACAATTTGGTGTCTAAGGTAAGTTTGGCACATACGACCGACTGGTTTTTAATTGGAAGCTACTCGACCTGAATGCGTTCTTGTACGAGTTAATGGCATATTCCTTCCACCGGTCTCACTTACCTGGCCATATCTGTTGACACAGTTCTGATCTGAGGTGGTCAATAATCCGAGCTAACCCATGCCACTAGGTTAGTCATAATTGTTATGACTAAGCCAAGTCTAGTTTAATGAGACCTGAATCAATTCTCCCTAAGAAAAGATTAAGTCTGAGGTCTTCCACCATTGTAGATGTGCGGGCCCTTCCCGGGGTTGATTGTTCTCGGCTGGATACAGTGGCTCAGTTGCACCGGGAAGATGCAACCATGTCTATTAGGCATTGGATGCTATGGGCTGGAGGATGAGTTGGGCTCAATATTTTCGGATACGGTGAGAGACTCAATTAGGAACCCAGTCTATGCAAATGGTGGGTCTGACTTAACTAAGGAGTGGATCAATATTTCCGGATACGGTGAGATTCATGAATTAGAGACCAAGTTTGGGTGCACCATGATTAGAGAATCATTGAACAAGAGTTGTTCACTCATTGGCTAACCCATCACCAATAACTGTTAGGTGAGGTGATGAGTCAGTTGGTGAGACCGCACCACCCACTAGAAATCATTAATCGTGGAGATTTTTCGCATCTCTACAGAGGGAGTGTAGGGATCCGAGAAAATAGTGGGAGCTAATTTGTTTAAAAATAAAATCCCTAAATAAATTGGTCAAGTCAAAATTACAGTATCTAACTAGAATCTTTGACTCTCTACAGGAAAATGTCTGCGTCCAACCCATTGGCACGTATCCTGGACACACATAGACTGACCGGACCCAATTATAAAGATTGGCTCAGGAACTACAAAATTATTTTGGGTTCTGAGAAGTTAACCCATGTTTTGGACCAGGACCCTCCCACCTTACCAGCCCGTCCATCTGTTGAACAGAGAGCGTCTCTGGAAAAATGGATTGACGAAGATAATAAGGCCAGATATTACATGTTGGGCTCGATGTCTGATGAGCTCCAGCGCCAACATGAAGGATATCGGGACTGCTCGCCAAATGTTGGCTCACCTGCAGGAGATGTTTGGTGAACAGAGTCGCGCAGCCAAATATCAAGTCACGAAATGACTTTTTAAGGCTAAGATGCGTGATGGGCAGTCAGTCCAAGATCACTGTCTGACAATGATCAAGGACATGGAAGAGCTTGAGAAGCTCGGTGTGAAGTTAGACTTGGACCTGCAGAACGATATTATTCTGCAATCCTTGACTGATGCATATGGGCAATTCATCATGAATTACCACATGCATAAACTTCAAAATTCCTTGGCCGAATTAATGAATATGCTGGTTACCGCTGAGCTTTCTATGAAAGGTTCTAAAGGCTCAGTTCTTGCTATGGAATGGACTTCTTCCAAAAGAAAGTCTTATGGAAAGAAAAAGAAGTCTGTGAAAAAGCAAAAGGTGGAAGGATCAAAGAAGAAGAAGGCAGAATCGAAGAAAAAGGCCGATGGCAAAGGAAAGTGTTTCCATTGCAACAGCGACGGCCATTGGAAGCGGAACTGCCCTACTTACCTGGCCACCCTGAAGAACAAGAAGGAAGGTCCTTCTGGAGGTATGCTCGTTATTGAGTCTAACCTTACGGTTTCTTCTGCATCCAGTTGGGTGCTTGACTCTGGTTCTAGTGCTCATCTGTGCACTTCTATGCAGGGTCTTGAGGATAGCAGGAGGCTGAGGGATGGAGACATGATCCTACGCATTGGTAATGGAGCAAGAGTTGCTGCAGTAGCCGTGGGAACATACCCTCTTCGATTACCATCTGGTTTAGACTTAGTTTTGAAAGACTGTTATTTTGTGCCTACAGCTAGCAGGAATTTGATTTCTGTTTCATGCTTAGCACAAGAAGGTTATGTGATCACCTTCTTTAAGGACCATTGTAACATTCTTTATGAAAGAAATAAAATTGCAAATGGTTTTCTTATTAATGGTCTTTATCAGCTACATATTGATGTACCTGTTCTAACTATCGAGCAAAACGTGAATGCCAAACGACCTAGGGATAGTCCAAATGATAGATATCTATGGCACTTGAGATTAAGTCATATCATAGACATCATCGAAACTCCTTTCGATGGATCAAAACTCTTCTGATTCGAACAGCTAGAATGATCGATCATCTAAATCATTCTAATTGCTCCCAAAATCCACCAGTGACACCTAGCAGTATATGGTGGCAATCCATCAGAGCTGAATGCGAACCTCTTAGTGCAGCTACCTATGTGATTAAGTTCTTCTATCTTAAGCCCCGATCAGATTAGGGTTTAGGTGAACTTGTCAAACCCTAGTCTTTGTCACATGATGTAATCATTCGATTCAAGTCCGATATGAAAACCTAAATAGAAATTCTTTCTATTATTTTACTCTGCCATGGCCATGGGCTTCTGGACTTGATTCTCATGATCATCATAGGACTGCTTCTCTACCACCGAGGTAGATAGATTCCTTCTTGATGCAATCTAGTTCCTACAATGAACATGCTATAGCCAACATACACCTCAGGATTCCGTATGGCTAGGAGACCGAGTTATGGTATAGTTAAACTATAACACCCTCAAGGTGAACTGCTGATGCACCTCAGTTCAAAGAATTAGACACACCACTACAGCATCGAGTCAGTCATTGACGAGAAGGTAGACTTCCTAATGACTACTCGAGGTGGTCACACTCAGTGCCCTCCTTCTCTAATGAGTACCTGTACTCTCGCTCTGATGTCTCCACACCATAGACTCAAGATTCATCTACTAAAGAGAAGCGATTGTACACCAACCTTTCGGATTGATCATCATCCTCGTGATGATCCTATGGTTGGAAGTATTTTATGAGTTAATAATGATTATTCATGTCTTAAATTTTGAACTCTTAAAAATATGAATTATCATTACCATTAACTCAAAGGATGTATCACAGACACTAAATACACATATGTGATAGAAAATAATCCATTTTATTAATAATAGTTAAATTATAATTTTGCCCCTAGAAGTGTATTACAAGTGTCAGCCAATTCTGGCTTCTAAGACAAATACATCTAACACCCTCCTCGCTGATCAACCAATCAAAGAAGTTCTTCATCAACGAATGTCTCTGAAAGAATAGCAAAATGGATAATAGAGCTCACCGAGTTTGACATCAACACCGCCTCGGCCATTGATCAAAGTCCAAATTCTAGCAGATTTTATAGTTGAATGCACCATTCTGAATGAAGCCAAGCCTAAACAGAATGAAGTTAATATTTCTTAGTTACAACCGAGTTCCTCTGAAGAAAGAGCCAACCTCCCCGAAGATTTTTGGATCCTATATGTAGATGGCTCGTCCAATGCTTCTGGTGCAGGCGCAAGGCTGATCTTGGTTAGCTCAAAAGAAATCATCGTCGAATATGCGCTGCGCTTTGAGTTCTCTACGACTAATAATGGGGCCGAATATGAAGCTTTGATTGCAAGATTAAGGATTATTGAAGAATTGAAAGCAGATCGACTCCAAGTCTACAATGATTTTCAATTGATGGTCGGACAAGTTAATGGCGATTATGAGGCTCAAGAAAAAAGCATAATAAAATATCTCAAGAAAGTGAAGAGCTTGACTCCGATCTTCAATAGTTTAGACATCAAGCAGATCCCAAGAGCAAAAAATGCTAGGATCGACCTTCTTTCAAAGTTAGCAATATTGGCCCCGACTGAGCTACCCAGGGAGGTCTTCTTTGAAGTCCTGAAACACCCAAGCCTGGAAGAGCAATAGTCTATAATGCAGATCGACCATAAACCATGTTAGATTGACCCGTTGGATGCTTATCTCAAAGATGGAGCTCTTCCTCATGATCCAAAAGGAGCTCGAAAACTCAAAAATCTAGCCTCCTGGTATGTTTTGTATGAAGGCAAGCTGTATAAAAGATCATATTTCTTACCGCTTTTGAAATGTCTGAGACCTTCGAAAGCCAACTTTGTATTATGGAAAGTACATGAAGGAATCTATGAAAATTATGTAGGAGCTAGATCCTTATCACACAGACTACTTCGACAGGATTACTATTGGCCGATCTTGTACCATGATTCTATAGAGTATGTTAAAAAATGTGAAAGCTGTCAGAGAAGTGCAAATATTCAAAGGCAGCCAGTTTCTGAACTTACACCCCTGAGCATCCCGTGGCCATTTGCTCAGTAGGAGATGGACATACTCGGGCCTTTTCCCATAGCATCGGGACAGCGCAAGTTTCTCTTAGTGACAATAGATTATTTCACAAAGTGGGTCGAGGCTGAACCTCTAGCGAAAATCACTGAAGCAAAAGTATGGGACTTTGTCTGAAAGTCGATCGTTTGCAGATTTGGCTTATCTCGAACCCTCATAATAGATAATAGACGGTAGTTTGCCGGAGCAAGATTTATCGAATTTTATGAAAATTTGAACATCTTCCATCATTTTACATCAATAGCCCATCCACAGGCAAACGACGAAGCTGAAGTAACAAACAGAATCCTGCTGCGGGATATCAAAGCAAGACTTGAAAGAGCAAAGGAGACTTGGGTGGATGAACTCTATCATGTGCTCTGAGTATACCGAACTATCCAAAGATTGCCAATTGGGGAGACCCCATTTGCCTTAGCTTTTGGAACAGAAGCGATCATCCCAATAAAACTCAAACTCTCGTCAACACGAGTCATGACATTTAGTGAGCAGCATAACTCACAAGACCTCAGGGCTAACCTCGCCTAGTTGGAAGAAAATAGAAAAAAAGCTCAAGTTCGGATGGTAGCCTATAAGTAAAAGGTAGCTTGTTACTACAACTCTAAAGTCAAAGGCAAAATATTCAAAGTAGGGGACTTGGTACTTTGGTGAATGGCTGTTTTATAACATCAAAATCAAAGAAAGTTTGCTCCAAATTAAAAATACCCATATGAAGTAGAGGAGGTCGCCTGGCCTGAAACTTATCGCTTGAAAGAGCTTAGAGAAGCAATACTCCCGCGGCCTTGAAATTCAGAAAATTTAAGAATGTACTATTGATAATTCTCCTTCAAATAAAACTCTTCTGTTTCAATATTATTGTTTTTGTTGCAAAAATCATGTGATGACGGAAATAACTTTTTGAAATAATCAAAGGCAGTCATATTAGGAACAAGAGGAGAACCTCATCCTAATATGAGCAAAGTCGAAGGTCTCGTTAGTTTAAGACGAGATGAGGGAAGAGGTCCTGATAATAATCCTAATGTGCCCCCACAGTCATATTAAGAACAGGAAGAGGATCTCGTCCTAACATGAATAAAATAGAAGACCTCGTTAGTGTAAGATGAGATAAGGAGAGAGACCCTGACAACGGTCCTAATGTATCCCTATAACCATATTAGGAATAGGAGGAGGACCTCGTCCTAACATGAGCGAAGTTGAAGGCCTCATTTGGTTTAAGACGAGATGAGGGGAGAGACCCTGACAAGATTTATATTATTTTTCAAGATTGCCACATATTACCACATTCTAGTCATATTTATATTATTTTTTAAGATTTATATTGGTGTATACATATTCTGCCGGATCCATATGTTTTCTACTTCATAGAATTTCTCATTGTTTTTAACTGTCCCTCATCAACCACTAGTTAGCTTCCTTTTTTTTGATATAAATTCCCTAATTAGCTTTTGAGATTTAAAGACATTGCTGATTTAATTTTCTTTCTTCCTCACTGTTTTTGCTTATATCTTCCCGAGAGCGGCAAGATTTGAGGTTATAGATCTTTATTGCAGGAGTACTTGTTTCAGCCACGAGAATATTTACCAAAGCCATCCATCCTCAAGATGCTCATGGGTTAAGAAAAAGTGCAAACCTCTACTTCATTGTCAGTATTGTGGTGATGGTCATCTGTCTTGTTTGCTACAACGTGGCAGACAGGCTTCCTGTTATCCAATATTATAAAGATATTAAAATGCAGGCTCAAAAAGAAGAGAAAAGTGAGAAAGGCTCCATGAGTGGATCTACTTGGAGGTCAACCTTGTGGGATATTGTAGGAAGAATCAAATGTTTTGGGTTTGGAATATTTCTTATCTATGTTGTGACTCTGTCCATATTTCCGGGGTATATCACGGAGGACGTGCACTCTGGGGTTCTCAAGGACTGGTACCCAATTATGCTTATGGCTGGGTACAATGTGTTTGATTTGGTTGGGAAGTCTTTGACTGCGTTTTATCTTCTTGAGAATGCAAATATTGCACTTGCTGCCTGCGTCGCAAGGCTGCTATTCTATCCTCTCTTTCTGGGTTGCCTACAGGGTCCTGAATTCTTCCGAACAGAGATTCCAGTCACAGTTTTGACATGCCTTCTGGGGTTGACAAATGGTTACTTGAGTTCCGTTCTGATGATTCTTGCACCCAAAACTGTGCCAATTCAGCATTCTGAGACTGCTGGGATTGTAATTGTTTTGTTCCTAGTATTTGGCTTGGCAGTTGGTTCGATTGTATCCTGGTTTTGGGTCATTTAGTTAAATTATACCATAATGTCCAAATGCCCCAACTCAAGGCTTGCTTTATTAATGCATCTCTTATATTTGATGTAAGAATATATAAAGAGATGCTCCAGTAATGCTTCAGAATGTAAAATTTATGTTGATGGTCAATAAATTGTGATGTCTGTGCAAGTCCATTCAACCCTTGAATGTATGGATTCTCCATTCTGCCTATATATACAACCTTCCCATTCTCTTATTTTATTTGTCAAGGAAAACACTAAGCACGCAAATTAACTGTTTCAGCCACGGATGCAACGATCTGCTGTTGCGTCATTTCCATTGTTTTTGGTTCCTTTCATGTTCTTCTCCATGAATCACCGAATATGGGAATGGCTGAAATGGAAAGCCTGCCAGGGTTAATAGCAGTTTTCTCATTCGGTACTTGGCTAGAAAATCAGTAAATAAGCCCAAACGTTGTTTTCTTTTGTTGCCCGGTAACCTAAGATGAGGGGAGGTGAATTGGATTATTAAAAATTTTAACAAATTTAATAATTATCGTATAGTATAAATGAGAAAGTGTGCAGAACAGAGAAATTACTAAACAGCAGAAAGTAAAGCCAACAAAAGAGAAGAGAGGCACACAGATAAACACAGCAGATTTATAGTGGTTCGGTGCACCTCCAGTATCTACATTCATTCTCCAAGCGATCTCATAAAAATTTTTACTATAATCACCTAATTATAGTGTATTTAATTTTACCGGGCTTATAAACAAAACCTTTAGGAGTCTTTACCTTAGGCTCTTTCAAACTAAACTAAGTTTGGTACAAGAAATTCTTCAAGTACCAACCTCCGCTAATACTTTTACAAAAGGATTGAATAAAAAGAGAATACAACACAGAAAACCTATTTTTGGGTTGGATTGTTGTCGGTGAAGCTTTCTTTAAGAAAGCCTTAAATGCTATCAATTAACTCTTTTTTTCCCTCTTGAATGCACTTGAAAATCTCAAGAAGGAATTGAATGCGAGTTAGTGAGCCTTCTTAAAGACTGGATTATCTCAAAATATTTTTTTTTCTTAAATTAACTGAGCTTGAATAGTATTCTCTTTTTATATTTTTTTTTCTTTTTTCTTAATCATTTCCAAAAGGTTTCAAATGATTTGACATGGATTCTGACCGATTATTACCATTGAAGGTCGAAAATGACCATTGGAAAAAGGTTCTGGGCGAAGGCAAACTTTTGCAGATTAGCCGTTGCGCCTGTCAGATGACGTCGAGCTGGCTCGATTTTTAATTCGGACTAGCTCGGAGTAGTATCTCTTCACAAATCGACATTCTGTCCTACTAAGAGAGCTAGTTTGATTTTATATCCGGCTGGCTCGATTGGTAGTCTTGAAAAATGGTGCTTCTGTCGATCTAAGACAGCCAGCTCGGCTGGGCATCAGGCTGGCTCGAATGCTAGATTTGAAAAACCATATTTCTGTTAACTTGAGACAGCTGGCTCGATGGAGCTTTTGAGCTGGCTCAAGCAGTAAAATTTTGAAATTGATATTCTGGCACTCTAAGACAGCCGGCTTGGATCCAATTCGCGCTAGCTTGATTGTGTGCCAAGCCAATGAAATAACAGTGTGCCATGCCAGGGCTAGCTCGAGTCAAATGCAGGTCAGCTTGAATTTTGAGAAAAGATTCTTCTTACTTCAAAAACTTTTCATAAACTATTTCAAATAACTTAAAAGATCTTCAAGTGACTATGGAGTCATTGAACGACCTTTTTCATTCTATAAAAATAAGCTTTGACATTCTTGAAAAGGTTAGTATTATAATTATGCTAAAATATTTTGTAATCATCAAAATTATTTTTGGAAACAATATCTTTCTTATTTTCTATTCAGGTTATCATGCAGCAAAAATTTTACTATTTAGTTGCAGTTAAAATTTCCACTGTTAAGCTACAAAATTTTTGGGTGATATGAGGTTCCATGCTTCGCCTTTTCTTTTCTTTAAATCCCTACGAATACTAGGTTTGGTCAGAATGCAAAGCAGGCTCTTAAACCTAAATTTAGCTGCTAAAGAATGTTGAAGATTGATCATGTGCTTGCGCTTTCTCAAATGGTTATCTTGTCTGTAGATTAATTTTCTTTTCTTTTTTTTTCTTTCTCTTATGAAAGTCTTCACAGAAAATTCATTGCTTTATGAACATGGTCTTTTGAGTCAAGTGCTGGATTTTCTTTCATGGCTGATAGAACTACAGAGATATGGTTCGGTCTATTGACTTACATCCATAAGTAGAGACAATGCGAAAGTTCTACTAAAAAAAAATAGAGATTATAGAGTACAAAATTACCTCACAAACTCTAGTCCTCAATACATCAGAGCTCTATCACACTCAATTACACTCTTTCATTGGGATTACAAGGGAAATATATAATAAGGTAAGCTGATTTAGGCTCAAATTGGTACTTCTACAATAATTAGATTACACTAATATATGTTGTGGGGGTCATCCCACCTCAGCTAATTTTCTTGTGACTCAGAGTTCTCAGATTGATAAGAATTTCGATAAAACTTAACTATGGAGCTAATCATAAAGCCGATCTCAATTGAAGATTGAGCTTATCATAAAGCCGATCTTATTGAGACTGATCTTGTTGGGGATAAAATAACTCCCATCGAAGTCCAATAAGAAGTCCGAGCTTGATATGATTCCATCCGGAGTTACAGCAATCGTGACTGAACCTCAATTAGACTAATCTCTTACTCTAATTCAATTCAAGAAAATCGATCTTCAAACCATGCATGTTGGATGAACTTCTCGGTTGTAACCATCCGTTCTCTCTCAATAATCATAGAACACCCCCAAGGCATGGTGAATTTCGTTCGATCGAATTTGAATAGTGAAGGACATGATAACTGACTATGGTCCCGGTGTTAATAAAGCCCCATCGAATATTGAACCCCAGCACCCTCTGATTTCATCTATGGTAGACCTCAAGTGCTACCGAATTTCTTGGTGGTAGATAGCATGTCTCATCAACCTTACATCTGGAGCCCCGTCTAGCCGAATTCTCCTCCAGTTGAATTCTATTCTGGTTGAACTCCTTTGCTTTGCTTTATGGATAGTGGCCGACCTTGAAAGTTGCCAAGCTTCTTCATCCCTTTCTGACAATTGCTGATCTAGCTAGTTTATATCGTGTATAACCATCGGACGAGCTTGAACAATGAAAGGACCTCATCGCCAGTGCAAGTTTGATTCCCAACCCAGCATAGCAACTGCTCCATAGATTGGATCATAGCTTCTTCAATCCAAACTTCAGGCCGATCTTAAAGGTAGCAAAACTTCTAAAAGCAGATCGAATTGCACCGACAAGAAGTTCACCCATTTTAGCTTTTAATTGATCTTGACATAGTTGAGCTTCCGTCAGAAAGTTTGGTATCAGTTTTCATTGGAAGTTCTACGGTTTCCTCTCTGGCCTTTAACTTGAATACTCTCATCAATCCCTGGCCGACCTTGAAGATGACCGAACTCCTCAAAGCTATCAAAGGCATCACCAATAGATTTTAACCAGTTACAAGTTTGCCACCTGCCACTCGAAAGCCGATCTTCAAGTTTGGCCTATCTAACTTCAAGTTCATCCCAGCATGCATAATTTACTAATAGATGCATAAGCCGCATCCTTTAACAAATGGAACCTAATAGTCTACAAGTCAGGACAAACGACAGCCCACTCTTCGTAACAAATTTTGCATGGCCCGAATGGCCTACTGACATTCTATTATGGCTGTCACTCTCATTCTATTACAAGCTCTGCCTATATAAGGGACTTTCTAGATATATTTTTCTTTCTAAGCTCTCATCTCCACTTATATTCTTTTGAGTATTCTATTCTTGTTGGCCAGAAAGCTAACTTGACCATCGGAGGATCCTACCAGAGCCACCCATATATGGTTTGGATTTTTTCTTATAGGTCTTGTCGGTGGCCTCATGTTCACCAACTCCAGCGAACTCTAGCATCAGCACCATTTTCTGCACTAATAAAATTGGTGCTAGAGGAAGGATCACTAAGCCCTTATTCTTAAAGGAGTATCCAGTCAAGTTCATCTTCTTTTTCTTCTCTCTAATTCAATAATTTTTTTCTCTTTGATCTTTCTTATGTTCTGATAAGATGCCGCTCAAGAGAGCTTCAACCTGATGATCCATCACCTTTGATGTCAGATCTCTTCCAGATCAGCCTATTCCGACCTCATCGCCAGTAGCTTAACCACCACCAACGGCTATGGTGGATTTTGAGCTATTTAACCTACTGGTGTAGTAGGTTAAGGGATTTATTGAAGTAGTACAGGCCATGCAGCAGCTCCCAGCATCGATCCAGTCAGAAAGACCCTTGCTAGAGTGCAAAGATCTGACACAAGGAAGGCCCACTTGGGCAAGTCGGCCAGTGACTCCTGAGAAGGGGAAGCAGAGAGTGAAGAGCCCTTGTTCTGATCATGATTCCATCCCTGGGGAATCACTACCCCCTTCGAGCCAGCCACGCTTTGAGATTCATGATTAAGATGATATTCTTGATCAAAAACTTCAAGAAATAAGCTAGCGAATTGAAGAACTCCTCCATGTTGCTCCTGTTCGCCAAGATGATATTTGCACTGACCCTCCTTTCTTTGCTTGTATCATGTAGGAGTCCATCCCACCGAACTATAAACTCTCTCAGTTTAAAAGTTATGATGGGACCATTGATCTAGTTGACCATCTCAAAGCTTTCAAAACTATGATGTTACTCTATGGCGTGCTTGACACTATTCTATATCGAGCTTTTTTCCTCTACTTTGAAGGAAGCAGCAAGAAACTGATACTCGAACCTCAAATTGGGTACCATCTTTTTTTTTTGATCAGCTGAGCTATCAATTTATGGCTCATTTTATCAACAATCGGTGTTAGGGACGAGGTTCAAACTTTCTCATCAATATTAAGCAAAAGAAAGGAGAGTCCATCCGAGCTTATATCAATCGTTTTAATGCTACTGCCATGAAGATTCAAAATTTGGATCAATTTATTGCTATGGCTGTACTGAAGGACAGTCTCCAGAAGAACGATCTTCTTTCCTTCCTAGAGAAGAAGTATCTTTGAGATTTTGCCGACATGTTGGCCCAAGCAGAAGGCTACGATCGAGCGGAGGAGGCCTTCAAATTGAAAGATAAAGAAGCTACAGGAGAGTGGTAGGTAGGTGAATCTAGTAAGTCCGTAATTATTGAGAAGTCGAGTGAAGCTTGGCTGCACTCTAGAACTCCTGAGTGAAGACATATTCGAACTCCACCTTAAGCATGTCGATCAAGAAGCCTAGATCAAAGGATAAGTCAAAACTCCCCTCCCAAAAGATTTCATAATTATGCCCCCTTAAACGCTCCAAAGACTTAAGTACTGATGGAGATCAAAAAGTAATTACTAAGATTGGAAAAGATGCGATCTTATCCAAGCAAGCGCAACCTAAATAAGTACTATCTCTATCATCATAACCATGGTCATGATACAGAAGAATGTATTTAGATCCAAGATGAGATCGAGGAGCTCATTAGATGAGGTCGGTTAGACTACTTTTTGAGACGTCGATCGAAAAGAAGGAAGGATCGACCAAGAGCTCTACTGCAACCTGAGCCATCCTGAAGAGATGAGCTGCAAAAAGGTCGACTCCCACTTGGAATCATCAACACCATCACTGGGGGATATCAATAGGGAGAAGTCATCAGGTCTGTAGAGCCAGCAAAGAGGCAAAGGACTTAGAAGCCTATCACTTTCACTGAAGAAGATGCATCGGAGGTTCAATTCCCGCACAATGATGTGGTTATAGTAAATTTAAATATGACTGATTATGATGTATGCCGCATTTTGATTGATAATGAAAGCTTTGTCGATGTTTTGTTTTATGATGCATTCTCCAAAATATCAATACTTGACAGTCGAATGGGACTAATGAATTCTCTATTAGTGGGGTTCACTGGTGATGCTGTGCTAGTGGAAGGAATAATTATCTTATCTATTATGGTAGATTGGTATCCAAAGTAATCCAAGGCCTAAGTTGATTTTCTAGTAGTGAAGGCTCCCTCATCTTATAATGTGATCCTTGGCCGACCTAGTTTAAATACACTTCGGATCGTGATCTTAACTTATTACTTGAAAATAAAATTTTTGATAGGTTATGAGGTTGGAGAAGTCAGAGGAGATCAAACTCTAGCATGGCACTGCTACATAATTGCTTTACAAGGGAAAAAATAAATAGAAACTTGTCCAGTGGATGGACTTGATGCCCGTGATGACTTAACGAAGAATAGGGAGAACCAATTGACGACCTTGTTGTAGTTTTACTAGATGATGGGAATGAAGATCATACTATTCAAATTAGCTCCAACTTAAGAGGAAAAGTTAAAAAGTAGCTCGTCACCTTCCTACGGAGGAATGTCAATGTCTTTGCTTGGGTACCTACAGATATGCTAGGCATTGATGCTGAAGTGATGGAACATCGTCTGGCTGTAGATCTCAAATGTCGACCTATGAAATAGAAGAAGCACAGCTTCATACCCAAATGAGAGAAAGCCATCACAGATGAGGTTGACAAGATCCTTAAAGCCAAGTTTATCCAGAAGGTATCCTATCCAGATTAGATCACAAATGTGGTTCTCATCAAGAATGCGAATGGCAAATAGAGGATGTGCATAGACTTCACAAATCTAAATAAGACCTACCCAAAGGATAGCTATCTCTTACTCAAAATTGATCAACTAGTAGATGCAATCTTAGGATATGAGCTTCTCACTTTTATGGATGCCTTTTTTGGTTATAACTAAATCTAGATGGCACCAGAAGATGAAAAAACATAAGTGCTTTTATTACTGATTGTGGTCTTTATTATTATGAGATTATGCCTTTTGGACTTAAAAATATAAGTGCAACCATCAGCGCTCGGTGAATAAGATCTTCAAGGAGTAGATCAAATGTAATATGGAGGTCTATGTAGATAACATGCTTGTCAAGAGCTGATCTTCTACAAATCATATTGCCGACCTGTAAAAGACCTTCAGCATCCTTCGAAAGTACAAGATGAAGGTGAATCCAACCAAATATACTTTTAGCATAACTTTAGAAAAGTTTTTAGGATTCATGGTATCAAGACATGGCATCAAAATAAATTCCATGAGGATCAGAGCCATCCAAGAAATGACTGCACCAAAAATAATAAAGAAGGTTCAATGCTTGACGAAAAAAGTTGCAGTCCTTAATTATTTTATCTTAAGATCGACTGAGCATTGCATGCTCTTCTTTCAGGTGCTCAAGTAGCCAAAGAACTTCTACTGGACTCTTGAATGTCAACAAGTCTGTAAAGAGTTGAAGCACTATCTGAGCTCACTTCCTCTCCTTGCCAAATTCGAACTTGGTGAAGAACTATTTCTGTATCTAGCAGTGTGGCCTGTGGCAATTGGAGATGTCCTGATTAGAAAAGAGGCAAAATTTTAGAAGCCCATCTACTACATAAGTCAATTTCTGAGGGATGCAGAAACAAGATATACAAAATTAGAAAAGTTAACCTATGCTTTGTTGATTGCAACCAGAAAGCTTCGACCTTATTTTCAAGGGCATATGATTATGCTTCTTACTGATCAACTCATTAAAGTAGTTCTTCACCAGCCTAATATCTCTGGGAGAATAGTGAACTGGGCAATCGAACTCACCGAGTTCGATATCAATTTTCAACCTTGACCATCCATTAAAGCTCATATACTAGCGGACTTTATTGTAGAATGCACCATTCTAGATCCGACTGAACCTGAGCAGCAAGAAGTTTGTGCTTCCAGTTTGCAGCCAAACTCCATTGAAGAAAGAACAGATCTTCCTAAAGACTTCTAGGCTCTATACATTAACAGCTCATCCAATGCCTCAGGAGAGGGCGTGGGCTTGATTCTAATCAATCCAGAAGGAATTATTGTTGAATACGTGCTATGCTTTGGGTTCCTAGCAATAAATAATGAGGTAGAATACAAAGCTCTAATTGCAGAATTAAGAATAGCTAGAGAATTGGAAGCAGACCATGTTAAAGCTATAGCGATTTTCAATTGATGGTGGGATAGGTCAATGATACTTATGAAGCCTGAAAGGAAAGTATGATAAAGTACTTGAAAAAAGTTAAAAGCTTGATCTCGATCTTCAGCAGCTTCAACATTCAACAGATCCCTAAAGCAAAAAATACTAGAGCCAACCTTCTCTCAAAATTAGCTACCTTAGCTTCAAGTGAATTGTCGAAAGAAGTCTTCTTTGAGGTTCTGTAGTATCCAAGTTTGGAGGAATTTTAGATAGTAATGCAGGTCGATCATGAGCCTAGTTGGGTTGACCCTTTAATTCTATACCTTAAAGATAGAATTCTTCCCAGAGATCCTAAAGAAGCATGAAAATTGAGAAACCAAGTCGTCCATTATGTTTTATATGAGAATAAATTATGCAAGAAGTCATATTCCTTGCCGCTTCTTAAATGCCTCCAATCTTTTGAAGCTGATTATGCATTAAAAGAAGTTCATGAAGGTATATGTGGAAATCATCTTGGGGCTAGGTTATTATCTTATAAACTGCTCCATCAAGGATACTACTAGCCGACTATACAATAAGATGCCACTGATTATGAGAAGAGATGTGATCGCTATCAAAAAAATGCTAACATCCAAAGACAGCCAGCTTCACAACTCACATTTCTAAGCACTCTTTGGCCTTTTGCACAATGGAGAATGGATATACTCGAGCCCTTCTCCGTGATATCTGGACAGTGATAATTCCTTCTAGTGACAGTAGATTACTTCACCAAGTGGATGGAGGTCGAATCTCTGGCAAATATTATTGAAGCTAAAGTGTAAGACTTTGTCTAGAAGTCGATAGTCTATAGGTTTGGCCTACCTTAGACTCTCATTACTGATAATGGACGTCAATTTATAGGTGCAAAATTTATCAAGTTCTGTGAAGATCTAAACATATCCCATCATTTTACATCAGTAGCTCATCCACAGACGAATGGTGAAGTAGAGATAACCAACAGGATCCTTATTGCAAGGAATTACGCAAGGCTTGAAAGGACAAAAGGAACATGGATGGATAAACTCTATCATATTTTCTGAGCCTACAGAACCATCCAAAGATTGCCAACTGAAAAAACTCCATTTGCTTTAGCTTTCGAAATAGGCAGTCATTCCAGTCAAACTCGAACATCCTTCAGCACGAGTTGAAGTCTTTAATGAATAGAATAATTCATAAGTTTTAGAGCAAACCTTGATCAGTTGGAAGAAAAGCAAGAAAAGGTCCAAATTTGGATGGCAGCTTATAAATAGAAGGTGGCTCACTACTATAATTCTAAAGTCAAAGTAAGATTTTTAAAGTGGAAGATCCAGTACTATGACGGATAGATATCTCACAGTCATAAAATCAAGAAAAGCTCGCCTTAAACTGAGAAGGTTCTTATGAGGTCATAAAAATTGTTCGACCAGGATCTTAATATCTGAAGGAGCTCAAAGGAGCTATACTCCTACAACCTTGAAACTCAAAAAATTTACAAATATACTATCGATGAACCTATTTTCAACAAAATTTTCTTATTTTAACATTCCTATCTTTGGTGCAAAATTATGCAATGGTAGAAAATTATCCAACCGAACTTTGTTCTCAAATAAACTAGAAGGCCTCCGATTCTTAAACAAGAGGTTAACCTCATCTTAACAAGAATGAAGACCTCCGATTCTTAAATAGGAGGTAATGAAAAGAAGCTCCCTCAATGGCTCTTTTGCACTCCAACAATCTTGTTAGGAATAGGAGGTGCATCTCATCCTAACAAGGATAACAACCGACCACGTCAGGAACAGGTAGAGAACCTCATCCTGACGTGGATGATGATCCTTATGGGATGGGGATTGAAGGCCTCCAGCTCTTAAATAGGAGGTTAACCTCATCTTATTGAGGATGAAGACCTCTGATTCTTAAACATGAGGTTAACCTCATCTTAATAAGGATGAAGGCATCTAGTTCTTAAATAGGAGGTTATAGGAAGAGGTCCTCTCAATAACCCTTTTGCACCTCGGTAATCTTATTAGGAAGATCTCATCCTAACAAGTGTAATACCCAACCATGTCAGGAATAGGAGATGAACCTCGTCCTAATGTGGATGAAGATCCTCATGGGGGATTGAAGTGAAGGGAAATCCTGATTTCCCGGTCCAGGTTCGTTCAGATCTGATTAGATCAAGAGATATATTTCAAAAATTTTTCTCTTGATCTCAATCAGATCTTGATATGTTTCAGATCTGATTCTTATTATTTTAACAAATAAAATAAAACAAGATAAATTAAATCAAATTCAATTTACCTGATTTGGGTAATCCTATTACCCTGTAGATGATCCTGATTGCAGCGGAAGGTTCTGGATCTTAGCCACGCAAGCGCCTGGCCTCTACCGGTATCCACTCGGGTTGGATCTGGAGAACCTCTTCTTCTCTATCACACCTCCAAAAATCAGATCTGGATCTGATCTGGAGGATCTTCAAAACTCTTTTGAAGATCTGCAGTCGTCCTTTTGCAGCAGCGCAGCCTTCTTGCTTTTGATCGCCTTTCCTTGATCTGAATCGCACCAAACTAAGTCCAAAACACTTTTGGACGTGGAGAGCAAGGGGAGAAGAGAGTATGGCATGGAGAAGGAGGGGAGAGGCAGCCTTGGACGTGGGAAATCTCTATTGAATTCACTTTGCACTTTTTGATTAGGGTTGGGCGCAGGGTCTTATTTATAGACCTCTTGTGATCCAACTCCTCTTCCTCTCAACCAATCACAACCCTTTGTGAAATCAGATCTAAATCTGATTGGTTGAAAAAGAGACCCCTGGATTCCTCCTTAGAGGGCGCCTAAGACCAGTCAAACTGGATTCTTAGTAGAACTCTGATTGGAATCCTAAAGGGAGGTGGAGTCCTTATCCAACAAGGACTCCTAGGCGCCTCCTACTTGGGCTCACGCCACCCTTGGCGTGCGCCCTTCTCCTTGCCAGGTTCTGGCAGGGGGACAAGCCCCCACCAGCTCTCCAATAGGTGCATGACATGTGGTCAAAAGTCAAAGGGTCAATGGTCAACGTTTGACCAGTCAATGGTAGACTTTTGACCAAAGTCAAAGAACAAGAAATGGCAGGTGACCAAAAATGGCAGATAATGTCTTACAAATAAGACAACCTATTCTGACTTGGATTAGCCAATGAGTGAACAACTCTTGTCCAATGATTCTCTAATCATGGTGCTCCCAAGCTCGATATCTAATTCATTAATCTCACCGTACCTAAAATATTGATCCACTTCTTAGTTAGGTCAGACCCACCATTTTCATAAATTAAATTTTTAATTGGGTGTCTCACCATATCCAAAATATTGAGCCCAATCCATCCTCCAGCCTGTAGCATCCAATGCCTAATAGACATGGTTGCATCTTTTCAGTGCAACTGAACCACTGTAACCAGTAGCGAACAATCATTTTCGGATAGGGCTCGCATATCTATAATGGTGGAAGACCTTAGACTTAATCTTTTCTTAGAAAGATTTGATTTAGGTCTCTTTAAACTTGACTTGACATAGCCATAACCATTATGACTAACCTAGTGGCATGTGTTAGCTCGGATTATTAGCCATCTTAGATCAGGATTGAGCCAACAAATATGGCTAGGTAAGTGAGACCAATGGAAGAGATATGCCATTAACTCAACAAGAATGCATTCGAGTCGAGTAGCTCTCAATTAAAAATTAGTTGATCGTATCTGCTAAACTTACCTTAGACACCAAATTATTGAGCTAGAATCAATCAGATTAGCCTACAATCCAAACTCTAACCACTAAGCCTAATTTGGTCTTAACTTGATCGAACACTCATGTGACTCGACCTTGACCCAGACTTAATCTTATTAGGCTGATCAATTCCAGTCACATCTATGTTATTTTTTTCAAGATTTATATTGGTGCATGCATATTCTTCCGTATCCATATGTTTTCTACTTAGTAGGATTTCTCATTGTTTTATACTGGCCCTCATCAGCCCCTATTTAAATTTCTCATTGTTTTGCACCGTCTCTCATCAATCCCTAGTTAGCTTCCTTTTTTTGATATAAATTCTCTACTTAGCTTTTGAGACTTAAAGACGTTGGTGATTTAACATTGTTGTTTACCCCTGCGCCACAGTCTCCTGAAACCGGAACAATTTAATTTTTCAAAGATTTAGCATTTAACTTTCTTTCTTGTTCACCGTATTTGCTTACATCTTCCCAAGAGCGGCAAGATTTGAGGTTATAAATCTTTGTTGCAGGAGTACTTGTTTCAGCCATGAGAATAGTTACCAAAGCCATCTATCCTCAAGATGCTCATGGGTTAAGAAAAAGTGCAAACCTCTACTTCATTGTCAGTATTGTGGTGATGGTCATCTGTCTTGTTTGCTACAACGTGGCAGACAGGCTTCCTGTTATCCAATATTATAAAGATATTAAAATGCAGGCTCAAAAAGAAGAGAAAAGTGAGAAAGGCTCCATGAGTGGATCTACTTGGAGGTCAACCTTGTGGGATATTGTAGGAAGAATCAAATGTTTTGGGTTTGGAATATTTCTTATCTATGTTGTGACTCTGTCCATATTTCCGGGGTATATCACGGAGGACGTGCACTCTGAGGTTCTCAAGGACTGGTACCCAATTATGCTTATGGCTGGATACAATGTGTTTGATTTGGTTGGGAAGTCTTTGGCTGCGTTTTATCTTCTTGAGAATGCAAATATTGCACTTGCTGCCTGCGTCGCAAGGCTGCTATTCTATCCTCTCTTTCTGGGTTGCCTACAGGGTCCTGAATTCTTCCGAACAGAGATTCCAGTCACAGTTTTGACATGCCTTCTGGGGGTTGACAAATGGTTACTTGAGTTCCATTCTGATGATTCTTGCACCCAAAACTGTGCCAATTCAGCATTCTGAGAGTGCAGGGATTGTAATTGTTTTGTTCCTAGTATTTGGCTTAGCAATTGGTTCGATTGTATCCTGGTTTTGGGTCATTTAGTTAAGTTGAACCATAATTTCCTAAGTCCCTGCTTTATTTATGCTTCTATTATATTTGATGTAAGAATACGCATCTGGAGTCTGGCACAGAGATGCTCTAGTGATGCTTCAGAATGCAAAATGGTATGGTGGTACTTGGTGAATTGTGATGTCTGTGCTAGTCCATTCAACTCTAAATTGTATGGATGCTCCCTTCAGCATATGCAACCTTCCCATTCTCTTATTTTGTTTATGAAGGGAAGCAGTAGGCAGGCATATTAAGTGTTTGAGGCACGGATGCAACGATCTGCCGTTATGTGTCATTTCTATTGTTTTTTTATTCCTTTCATGTTCTACATGAATCAACAAATATGGGAATGGCTGTCTTTTTCTTCACCTATAACATGCCGAAATTGAAAGCCTGGCATGGGCGATAGCAGTTTTCCTACTTGGCACTTAGTAGGAAAATCAGTAAATAAGCCAAAACATCGTTTTCTTTCGTATTTTATTTGTTCAAGTTATGATGCATGGAAAATTTTAATTTTTACTTTTAAGTTGTAGATATTAATGGATAATCTACTGTTGCTACCGGTCCCCAAATAGAAGTAGAGCAGGTCGATCGCCTACTGACCTAGAGTTCGGTGTTGGGCTGAGGACGATGCTCCTTGAAAAACTTAAAATGAAAGTCCATACTAGCCAAAGATTTTTCAATTGGAGATCCTCGGATGCTTAAGTTAACAGAAAGAAAATAGAAAAGAAGAGTGAAAGAGAATGGGTACTGCTCCTCCTATTGTTACTTGAGGGTCCTCTTGTTCCCTCTTAATTGTATGATGGTTCATGATCAGCAAAGAACCAAGGTGGCACTTTAGTATGAATCCATGGTTCATCATATGTGTGCTAGGTCATCAGCTATGAGATCATGCATATCTGAGCTCAAGGTCGATCCATTGCTAATGTCATAAAGCCATTTTGATGGGATGATCTAGTTGTTTAGTCTTCCATCTTCCTCACACAATTCCGACATCCGAGGAGGCCCTTTAGTATAGATGTAACTTCAATATAGGTCATTGGCGACTAGTTCGAGGTGGGTGCACGATCCTCACTCAAGGTCTGGTAGATAGTTTCCCTCGTAATACTTACCCTCCACTTTCAAGCTCGAAGTGATTTCATCACTTCGGATGAAATAAGCAGGCTTTTGTGTTCGATTTGACCTCAATTCCTAGCTTGATCTTGGAGCATTCAATTTTTCATCATCCATTGGGGAGAATTCTGGAGGAGCCTCATTAATGTGCCACTTCACATATCTTGCGATAGTAATGTAGTGTGGGTAGTCCAAAGCATCACACTACAATGATTTGAAATAGCGATCTCAGTGGTTATTTTTGGGCCCATCATGATTCGTCATGTGGCAATCATCAATAAGCTCTAAGATGTTCCCTACAGATTTGCCTATATGGCACGATCAGAAAGTCGGTGCAATAAAGAGTCATGCAATTCAGCACTATTGATGCTCACCACATAGCAGGATCTAATGCTATGTACTTTGATCGAAGCCATCGGTGGGCAGTATGAATAGGTCATTTCCTTTGTTTCTTGTTTTGCCTTCTTAGTCAAACCCTTGTTGCTCCACTACTATTGGAGCTGGAAGGGTGTCCATGATCGCTTATGCCACTCACCTCCATCTTCGATATCTTTTTCGAATTTCAAAATCTCCTGGTTGGTCATCTTTCTTTTTCTCTTTTCATTTTCTTGCTTTCTTCACTTTGTTCTCCTTTCGGCCTCCCTTTTTGTTTTCTTGTCGGATTCTTTTTTGTTTATTTTTGTTGATTCTCTTCCTTGACTTCCGTGTATTGCCCAATGAGGCAATCTAAGAGGGGGCCGGGGGGATTTGGCATTTCAAAAACTTTTCACAACTCAAGAATAGAAATGTGCTCAATCAAAATAAGCTATGTGGAGGTGCAGTGAAAGCAATGAATAAAATGAATAAATATGTAGAAGTAAATGGAATAAAGAAGAGGCAAGCAAAACCATACATAAAGATAAAGTTTGATAGTATTTGGTGTCAAGCTCAACACCTACATCCACTCCCTAAGCAATCCCTTAGGAATTTAAACTATAATCACCAAGATTATAGTCTAATTATTTTATCGGAATCATAATTAAACATAATTGGTTTTCCTTAGATAAACCAACCAAAATCTTTTTCAAAGCCAATCCTAAGCTTATACAAAATCCAATTCCAAGCTTAGACGAGTCTATCCCTCAAGTTTCAATCCCAATTGAAATACAATATGAAACATAAGCTAAAAGCTCCTTAATGAGCAAATAAAATGTCGATGAAGCTCAAGCTGAGGAATTGAGAAGCTTTGCAATCAAAGCTCCCTTCTTCATCTTGAAAAATACTTGAATACACAAGAAGTAGGTGGTTGGAGTTTGGATTTTTCTTCTTGAATGCTCACTTAAAGCTTAGTCTAAATTTTTTGGGGCTTTTTTCTTTCTTTTGGTGTAATGCATTTCTCTCTTATTCTTCCTTGTTCTCTTACTTCTTAAATATCCTTGGTGCCCTTAATCTTCATTGGGAGTTGAGAATTACCATTGGAGGGCTTCTATACAAAATTACAACTTCAGAAAAACTTGCCGTTGAAGCCTATCAGTCATAATGAAGTCGACTCTAGCAGATCAAGAGTCGACTCGAGCTATTTTCAAATCGACTCGAAGTCTTCAGGGGTCAACTCGAGCACTATTTATAGACAACTACTTTTTTATCTTTCTTGAGAGAGTCGACTTGAGCTTTTCAAAACTCGACTCAAGAACTATGCCAACTGATATCTACGTGCTAGAGTTGACTCTTAAATACCATAGTCAACTTGTATTGCCCAAAATGATAGCAATCCAAGAGAGAGGATGAATTAGGTTCTTTAAAAATTTCTATCAAATTATAATCTCAGCAATAATGTACTACAACTAAATCAAAATCTAAATAATTATGTGTATCAAATTAAGCTAACTTAAGTGATTATGATGTGTATGCTTTAAGCAATAGTGGAATAAGATAATGAATCCAAGGCAATAATTTCAATAATGAAAAGCAAAAATTAAACGTAAAGTAAAGAAAGCAAAGAAAGTTACAACATAAACATACAAATTTATAGTAATTCGGTGCAATCCTATATTTGTATCCACTCTCCAAGCTTTTCTTGAAAATTTTACTATAATCTCCTCAATTATAGTGTGTTTGTTTTACCCGGGCTCATAAACAAATCTAATTAATTTTTTAGTATCACTAACAACAATCATACACCGATTATTTTTTAGGTTCACAATCAATACAGTTGATTTTAGGGGCTTAACAATTAAAATCTATAATATCTAATTTCGGACTTGGATAAGCCTCCGGCCTAAGCTTCTTCTCTCAAAGCAACTTATAAAGAAAATAAAATACAAGATGTAGAAATTCATATCACAACAAAAATTGAAAAATAAACTCTTTTGAAGTCGGAGAAGTTGCTGCTAAATTTCTCAAATGATGCTTCAACTTCTCTTAAACGATGCTTGAAAGGTTGTAGAAGATGTTAGAGATGATCACTCTTAAAAACTCTTTGAATTTTGTGCTCAATTTTCTTTCTTTTCTTCCTTTCTAATAATATTCAATAATGCTCACTCAATTTGATGTATTTTCCTCTTTAATCCACTTAATTTTCTTTCCAAAAATTTTTCTAGCTTTTAATAGCCTTGGAGTTGTGATGTATCTTAAATTAACCGTAAGTGCACGATGTGTAATATAACATGTCTGGCGAGTATGGGTCGACTCCATTAGGAATTGTGTGTAAATTATGTTCAAATCTTACTCAGACGAGTTTTAACAAAGAGTTTGAAAGTGATTGTTACTTACTACTAAATAGTAAATTAATTATAGAGAATAATAATTTAAAGATCTAAGGCTTTTGAATCCACTAGATCAATAACTTAGAGAGCCATTCTAAGATTTTTCTTATAATATCTCTTGATTAAGATGTATTGTATGGACAAGCATTTATCCTAATTAAGAAACTCTCCTTTCAACTGCTTCTCTTGTATTATCTAAGTATGGATTATGAAGGAACTCTGATTCAACAATAATCCATCAAAATTTTCTACAAGAAAGAAGAAAAAAAATTTAAAAAGATTTAAGCCTTCTACCTATTATCAATCTTGCACCGAATCAAGCATGAACTATAAAGGGATTGAAATCCAATGATAGTCCATCAAGTCTTCTGGCAAGAAGCTTGAAGAAAGAAGAACGAAAAAGATAAAAATCAAGAAGAAATCCTAAGAAGAGCTTCTAATCATGATTTAGCTTCATTATAAATTTTAGATGATTGCTTAGCTAGATATGATTTGATAAAAATCTATAAATTTAATTAAAAATATAAAAAAATATTATATTAATTATTAAAAATTAAAATTATAAAATAATAAATAAATATAAAAAATAAATAAATATAAAAATTAAATTATTTTATATATTATAATTAAATTATATAAATTAAATTATATAATTATTTTGCAACATCCTTCCCGATTGGCATGAAGGCCTGCATTCAATGTCGTACTCATGCACCCAAGCCTCACACAAAGTCACGCACACCATCTCCGTGAGCTTCTTCCCTTCCTTTTTGCATTGAATGCTCATGGCTCATGCCTTTCTTTCCGTACGAAATAGTTAACAAAGATTGGTGCAAGTCATTAATTTTTTTTATATCCATTGAATTTTTACTTCACATTTATGTATCTTTACGTGTCAATGGAATAAGTTTAAATTTAAATTCAAACTACATCTACATGTATTGAAAAACCATTTTTAATTAATTTATAATTAAAATTTTAAAATTAATTATTTTTATAAAAATTATAAAAAAATATTAAATATAAATAAAAAAATAAAATAGTATAGATTTTAATATTTTTTTATATTATATTTAATATATTCATCACATCCTTCAATTTGAATTTTACTCGTTCTCGAATAAAAAAAATATTGATATACAATACTGATTTTCTTCGAAATAGATGTTTATTTAATAATTTTAGAAGTAAATGATATCCGTCTAGAAAATGATCAGAATATGTCATTGAAATATTAAGACTATCCGATAGAATAGTTAAGAAAAGAATATAAAATTTATAAACTAAACACACTCCTACCTTTATTCTTGGATCGTCTAACTCTAGGATGGGCTAGTGATTTTGTATTCCCACATCCATTCTTTTTTTTTTTTATAGATAAAATATAGTCCATATAATGTCTTAACCACTTAAGCTTTTTATTTAATCCTTGTAGCAAGTGTTAGGCCAATGACTTTCAAACCAGTTAGCTTTAGAGCATGAGGTGTAAAACATCCCTCGAACTTACTGATTCGAGTCAAACAGACTATGGATTGAAACTTAACTATATGATTTTATTATTATTATTATTATTATTATTATTATTGTCTACTTTTTTATGCGAATATCATTGCTTACTTAGGCAACGAGATCTGGTTACTCAGTGAAAAATTAATATTTTTATTTTTTTATTTTTTATTTTTTTTATAGAAGAAACTATATACATCAACATATCCCATTTATATCCATAAAAAGTCGACTCTCTTTAGATTTTAATAGGATAAATTAGAAATGCTCAAAAATAAATTTTTATTCTAGACTCAATCTTCTATTAAATTTTATCAATATGCAGTCCCTCGATACTTCATAACTTATCTAAAGTATGCATCAAATGCTACTAAAATATCTAATGTTATTCAAGTCTGAAGCATAGTTAGTTATATGAATATCAATAAATTTATAAGTAACAAAGATTCAAAGTAAAGTTCAAAATTTATCTCAAATCCTCCAACTTATTCTATAGTGACTTCAATGAGGTAAGGAAAATAAAAATCCAATAGGTAAAAAGAAATGAATATACTTTATTTGATGTGTCCTTGGTTCAGCAGGTGTTCATATGTTCGTTTTGGTTCTTCCCTCTAACTTATTCGATATTGACTTTACTGAAGTAAAACCTAGATAAACTAAAAAGAAAAATTTAAAATGCAAGAATCTGAGTTGCCTCCCAGTAGCGTTAAGTTTAAGATCTTTAGCCAGACTTTTATTAAAACTACTCCTAAGAAATTGGGTTGCCTCCCATAAGTTTATAGTCTTTAGCCAGACTTAACTCAGACCTTCAAATGTTATTTTAACCGGGATCATATATAGGGTTGAAAAATTCATCTAATCCTTCACCACCAATTTCAGAGAGATGGTCTTTTTCCACATAACTAATTTTATCGTGAATCTCTCTTAATAGATTTAACATCTTCTAGATTGGATCCAGGTCTAATTCAACATGGTAGAGTTTCAGATAGACCTAGATATTCATACTTTTGGTGTTCAAGGAGTATTTTCTGATCCAGTGGTGGTGTTTCTTCAATAATTGGTACAATTGGTGATTCTAGTTCTAATCGAATATTTCTATGATTAACAATTGCCTAAATTTTATTTTCAAATTCTTGGTTCATCCCGGGATTAATTTTGATGTCCTCATGGCTTACATCATTGGGTTCATAGACATCCTCTTGGGTTAAGTTTTTTTCATCTTGTTGGTCCAATTCCTATTCCAGGTTAAAAACATTTAGTTCAATGGTCATATTTTTAAATGAGAGCTTCATGAGTGCATTTCAGCAATTGATTATGGCATTGGCGGTCACTAAAAATGGTCTTCCTAAAATAATCAGGATATGACCCTTTGGGTTTGGAACGGATTTAGTCTCTAAAATTACAAAATCTATGAAAAAGAAAAAATTATCAACCTTAATTAACACATCCTCTACCACTCCTTTAGGGATCCTAGAAGATTGATCTGCTAGTTGCAAGGTAATCCCTGTAGGTTTCAGTTCTTTCAACCCTAATTGCTTATATACAAAGTATGGCAAAATATTTATGCTGGCCCTTAAGTCTAATAAAGCCTTGTCAATATTAGTCTCTCCGATAGTGCATAAAATTATAGGAGATCCTGAATCTTTGTACTTAATCGACACTTGACTCGATAGATAAGAACTCATACTTGCTGCCAAAAAGGCTCTCTTGGGTATATTAGTGGTCTTTTTCTTGGTGCAAAGGTCTTTTAAAACTTTAGCATAGGTCAGTACTTGCTGGATCATGTCTAGTAAAGAGATATTTACTTGAACTTTTTTAAACATCTCTAATATTTTATTCAAGTATTTCGATTATTTATTGGATCTTAGTTGGTTCGAAAAAGGAGATGTAAACTTAGAAAGTCCTGTGAGTAGGTTTGATGAATCGAGTGATGACTTAGACTCCTTAGATTGGTTCTGATGGGTGGGTTGTTCAGAAGATGGCTCAAATGATGAGTCTTCTTGACTCTCAGGCATACCCACCTTATTGTCCACTTGTTTCTCCGATCTTAAGGTGTAAATTATATTTACTTGGTTGACTTGGTTTATATGTTGAAGTCGTGGATCATTCTGAGTTCTCAGATTGGGTTCAGATTAGCTAGGTAACCTACCTCTCTCTCTCTCACTGATGTTAGAGGCTAGCTGACCTACTTGTATTTTCAATCGGGCAATGGCTTGAGTATTAGCATTTAAAAGTTGGCCCATGGTATGCATAAAGTTATTCAAGATGGTATTGGTGTCAGCAGTTGATTTTGCCAGGATTCTAGACTCTTTTTTAGTGCACTGACCCTTTTTTCATTATTGTTAAATCCTCTTGCATTATTCAGTATTGGATTGGGCCTTAGGTTAGATTGGTTAAAGCTAGGACCGCCTGAGTTTGAGCCTTGTGATCATGAAAAGTTTGGATGATTCCTCCATCCTGGATTATATGTGGGTGCATAGGGGTTATTCATTGGTTTCTGGTATGCGACATTCACCTGTGCACATGTGGTTAACTTTCTAGAGAGGACATTCTTCAACTGGTTGTGATAATCATCTATGGGCGACAATGTATCTGCTTTGTAGAATGTATCGCGGAGGACGAGTGGGCGTGGGTATCTCGCCTCAAATGATTCTGTTAGATATATGTGCCCTAGAAGCCAGAATTGGCTGACACTTGTAATACACTTCTAGGGGCAAAATTATAATTTTGACTATAATTAATAAATGGGTTATTTTCTATCACACATGTGTATTTAGTGTCTGTGATACATCCTTTGAGTTAATGGTAATGATAATTCATATTTTCAAGAGTTGAAAATTTAAGACATGAATAATCATTATTAACTCATAAACAGCTCCCGACCATAGGATCATCACGAGGATGGTGATTGATCCGGAAGGTTGGTGTACGATCGCTTCTCTTTAGTAGATGAGTCTTGAGTCTACGGTGTGGAGACACCGGAGCGAGAGTACAGGTACTCGTTAGAGAACGAGGGCACTGAGCGTGACCACCTCGAGTAGTCATTAGGGAGTCTACCTTCTCGTCAATGACTGACTCGATGCTGCAGTAGTGTGTCTGGTTCTTTGACCTGAGATGCATCGGCAGTTCACCTTGAGGGTGTTATAGTTTGACTACACCATTACTCGGTCTCCTAGCCATATGGAACCCTGAGGTGTATGTTGGCTATAGACATGTTCATTGTAGGAACTGGATTGCATCAAGATGGGATCTATCTACCTCGGTGGTAGAGGAGTAGCCCTATGATGATCATGAGAATCAAGTCCAGAAAGCCCATGGCCATGGCAGAGTGAAATAATAGAAAGAGTTTCTATTTAGATTTTCACATTGGACTCGAATCGAATGATTACATCATATGACAGAGACTAGGGTTTGACGAGTTCACCTTAACCCTAATCTGATCGGGGCTCAAGATAGAAGAACTTGAATCACACAGGTAGCTGCACCAAGAGGTTCGCATTCAGCTCTGATGGGTTGCCACCATATACTGCTAGGTGTCACTGGTGGATTTTGGGAGCAATTAGAATGATTTAGATGATCGATCATTCTAGCTGTTCGAATCAGAAGAGTTCTGATCCATCGAAAGGAGTTTCGATGATGTCTATGATAGAGATCATGACATATCCCATTACCATACAGAACTGAACCTAACTGGGTCACACAAACAAGGGTTTGAATCTGGTGATCATCAATTGAACTGATCTAGTTCAATTGATCTGAATGAGATTCAATTAGGTTCAAGGAAATCGTGCTAGCACTCGATTGAACCTAACGTTCTTCTTTTACTATCATAAATAAGTTGTCCTGACTGAGCCAAAGGAGTTTGTGCTCAATCAGAGGCCTTCATATGGTCTGACTGGAGGTTGTCCAAGTCAGAATAGGTTGTCTTATTTGTAAGACATTACCTGCCATTTTTGGTCACCTGCCATTTCTTGTTCTTTGACTTTGGTCAAAAGTCTACCTTTGACTGGTCAAACGTTGACCATTGACCCTTTGACTTTTGACCACATGTCATGCACCTATTGGAGAGCTGGTGGGGGCCTTGTCCCCCTGCCAGAACCTGGCAAGGAGAAGGGCGCACGCCAAGGGTGGCGTGAGCCCAAGTAGGAGGCGCCTAGGAGTCCTTGTTGGACAAGGACTCCACCTCCCTTTTGGATTCCAATCAGAGTTCTACTAAGAATCCAGTTTGACTGGTCTTAGGCACCCTCTAAGGAGGAATCCAGGGGTCTCTATTCCCACCAATCAGATTTAGATCTGATTTTCACAAAGGGTTGTGATTGGTTGGGAGGAAGAGGAGTTGGATCACAAGCTTAGTCTATAATATAAGACCCTGCGCCCAACTCAAATAATAATAAAAGAATAATGAATAATCAAGAGCAATTTCCCACGCCCCAAGGCTGCTCTCCTCCCCTTTCTCCATGCCATAGTCTCTTCTCCCCTTGCTCTCCACGTCCAAAAAGTGTTTTGGATTTGGTTGGTGCGATTCAGATCAAGGAAAGGCGATCAAAAGCAAGAAGGCTGCTGCGCTGCTGCAAAAGGACGACTGCAGATCTTCAAAAGGAGTTTTGAAGATCCTCCAGATCAGATCCAGATCTGATTTTTGGAGGTGTGATAGAGAAGAAGAGGATCTCCAGATCCAACCCGAGTGGATACCGGTAGAGGCCAGGCGCTTGCGTGGCTAAGATCCAGAACCTTCCGCTGCAATCAGGATCATCAACAGGGTAATAGGATTACCCAAATCAGGTAAATTAAATTTGATTTAATTTATCTTATTTTATTTTATTTATTAAAATAAATAAGAATCAGATCTGAAACATATCAAGATCTGATTGAGATCAAGAGAAAAATTTTTGAAATATATCTCTTGATCTGATCAGATCTGAACGAACCTGGACCGGGAAATCAGGATTTCCCTTCAACTGGTATCAGAGCCATGGTTCTAAAAATTGTTTAGATCTGATTTTTAATTTTATTTTAATTAAAAATAAAGTGATTTTCAGATGTCACATGAGATGTGATCAGATCTGAAATCAGAAAAAATTAAAATTAAATGATTTGGATCTAAGAACATGAAGATATGCATGACTAGTTCTAGAATAGAATAGTTCTATAGAATAGTTTTGCATGTCTTTGATTTAATCTGATTAAATCATATTTTAGATCTTCTTATTTACTATTTTTTGATATTATAAGTGTTATAATAACATCTGATAAATAGCAAATAAAAATTATTTAATTTTAAATATCATATGAGATATGATTAGATGCATGTCTAGACTAGTTGTAGAATAGTTCTACATAATTGTCTAGATTAGAATTTATTTTGATTAGATCAATTTAAATCTAATTTTTTAGATTATTATGAGATAATTTAGATCTGAAAACATGCATGATTTGATACATGAGATGTATGCAAAATATGCCATGATTAGATCTAAATTTGTATATGAGATATATGATATAGATCTAAAACTGTTTTGTATAGTATTGCATGTTCCTGATTAAGGCGTTCCTCTTGGCCGTCCGGTCATAAGAACGAAGAAGGGTTTAAAGGCCCTCTCTTTCCATTCGATGGGGTGTTCTTATGATGTGTAGGGGTGCTGCGTGTTCGTCCTTAATCAGAAACCCAAAACTTACTTTCTGCAAAACCCTAGATCCTGAAACCCTAGGATTTATTGTGCATATTTTGTTTATGAACCCTACTTAATTAAGAATTAAGTTTATGGAATATTAATTAGGTCTAAAATTGAGAATTTCAGATCTAAGACATATTCATAATACTGGGTTCGGGCTTGGGTAGCTCAATTAGGTCTAAGCGGTTGATCAAACCGAATCAAGAGTTGGTTAGATGGGATCAACAATGCTTAAATTGACCAGCCTAATAGGATTAAGTCTGGGTCAAGATCGAGTCACGATCAAGCAAGACCTAATTAGGCTCAGAGGTTAGAGTCTGGATTGTAGGCTAACCCAATTGGTTCTGACTCAACAATTTGGTGTCTAAGGTAAGTTTGGCACAGACGACCGACTGGTTTTTAATTGGAAGCTACTCGACCTGAATGCGTTCTTGTACGAGTTAATGGCATATTCCTTCCACCGGTCTCACTTACCTGGCCATATCTGTTGACACAGTTCTGATCTGAGGTGGTCAATAATCCGAGCTAACCCATGCCACTAGGTTAGTCATAATTGTTATGACTAAGCCAAGTCTAGTTTAATGAGACCTGAATCAATTCTCCCTAAGAAAAGATTAAGTCTGAGGTCTTCCACCATTGTAGATGTGCGGGCCCTTCCCGGGGTTGATTGTTCTCGGCTGGATACAGTGGCTCAGTTGCACCGGGAAGATGCAACCATGTCTATTAGGCATTGGATGCTATGGGCTGGAGGATGAGTTGGGCTCAATATTTCCGGATACGGTGAGAGACTCAATTAGGAACCCAGTCTATGCAAATGGTGGGTCTGACTTAACTAAGGAGTGGATCAATATTTCCGGATACGGTGAGATTCATGAATTAGAGACCAAGTTTGGGTGCACCATGATTAGAGAATCATTGAACAAGAGTTGTTCACTCATTGGCTAACCCATCACCAATAACTGTTAGGTGAGGTGATGAGTCAGTTGGTGAGACCGCACCACCCACTAGAAATCATTAATCATGGAGATTTTTCGCATCTCTACAGAGGGAGTGTAGGGATCCGAGAAAATAGTGGGAGCTAATTTGTTTAAAAATAAAAATCCCTAAACAAATTGGTCAAGTCAAAATTACAGTATCTAACTAGAATCTTTGACTCTCTCTACAGGAAAATGTCTGCGTCCAACCCATTGGCACGTATCCTGGACACACATAGACTGACTGGACCCAATTATAAAGATTGGCTCAGGAACTACAAAATTATTTTGGGTTCGAGAAGTTAACCACATGTTTTGGACCAGGACCCTCCCACCTTACCAGCCCGTCCATCCACTGAACAGAGAGCGTCTCTGGAAAAATGGATTGACGAAGATAATAAGGCCAGATATTACATGTTGGGCTCGATGTCTGATGAGCTCCAGCGCCAACATGAAGATATCGGGACTGCTCGCCAAATGTTGGCTCACCTGCAGGAGATGTTTGGTGAACAGAGTCGCGCAGCCAAATATCAAGTCACGAAATGACTTTTTAAGGCTAAGATGCGTGATGGGCAGTCAGTCCAAGATCACTGTCTGACAATGATCAAGGACATGGAAGAGCTTGAGAAGCTCGGTGTGAAGTTGGACTTGGATCTGCAGAATGATATTATTCTGCAATCCTTGACTGATGCATATGGGCAATTCATCATGAATTACCACATGCATAAACTTCAAAATTCCTTGGCCGAAGTTAATGAATATGCTGGTTACCGCTGAGCTTTCTATGAAAGGTTCTAAAGGCTCAGTTCTTGCTATGGAACGGACTTCTTCCAAAAGAAAGTCTTATGGAAAGAAAAAGAAGTCTGTGAAAAAGCAAAAGGTGGAAGGATCAAAGAAGAAGAAGGCAGAGAACCGAAGAAGAAGGCCGATGGCAAAGGAAAGTGTTTCCATTGCAACAGCGACGGCCATTGGAAGCGGAACTGCCCTACTTACCTGGCCACCCTGAAGAACAAGAAGGAAGGTCCTTCTGGAGGTATGCTCGTTATTGAGTCTAACCTTACGGTTTCTTCTGCATCCAGTTGGGTGCTTGACTCTGGTTCTAGTGCTCATCTGTGCACTTCTATGCAGGGTCTTGAGGATAGCAGGAGGCTGAGGGATGGAGACATGATCCTACGCATCGGTAATGGAGCAAGAGTTGCTGCAGTAGCCGTGGGAACATACCCTCTTCGATTACCATCTGGTTTAGACTTAGTTTTGAAAGACTGTTATTATGTGCCTGCAGCTAGCAGGAATTTGATTTCTGTTTCATGCTTAGCACAAGAAGGTTATGTGATCACCTTCTTTAAGGACCATTGTAACATTCTTTATGAAAGAAATAAAATTGCAAATGGTTTCCTTATTAATGGTCTTTATCAGCTACATATTGATGTACCTGTTCTAACTATCGAGCAAAACGTGAATGCCAAACGACCTAGGGATAGTCCAAACGACAGATATCTATGGCACCTGAGATTAGGTCATATAGCAGAAGATAGGATCAACAAATTGGAGAAAAATGGGCTATTGAGTCCATTGACTTTTGAGTCATATCCAACTTGTGAATCTTGTCTTCAAGGCAAAATGACTAAACTCCCTTTTGTTGGACATGGGGAGAGGGCCACAGATCTCCTTGCCCTAGTACATACTGATGTGTGCGGCCCATTTGATGTGCCGGCTAGAGGCAATTTTGTCTACTTCATTACCTTTACCGATGATCTGTCTAGGTATGGGTATGTGTATCTTATGAGACACAAGTCTGAAGCTTTTGAAAAGTTCAAAGAATTCAGACATGAAGTAGAAAAACAAACTGGAAAACCCATTAAGGTTCTTCGATCAGATCGAGGAGGTGAATACCTTAGCCGGGAATTCCTAGACTATCTTAAGGAAAATGGCATAGTCTCTCAATCTTCCTTCAATGACTCCACCAGGAACACCTCAATCAACGGGGTTTCAAAAAACGGAGAAAATCGGACCCTATTGGATATGGTCTGATCCATGATAGCTCACGACCTCACCGATTTTCTTTGGGGACATTCATTATTAACTCAAAATTTATTCTTACTGCAATAGGGTTTCCTCTAAAAAACGTTCCTACCCAACATCCGTATAATATGCAACGGTAAGAAACCAGTCTGAGTCATCTTCCGAATTTGGGGTTGTAGGCTCATGTCCAAAGACAACATAGCGGACAAGTTAGAGTTTAGGGTCTTAGAGCTCGATTCATAGGAAATATCTAAAGAGTCATTAGGATAATTTTAACAATTCCTGAAAGACCACTAATTGTGATTGTGAGTCGACATGCCATAATTTTCTGAAAAAACAGTTTATTCAAGAATAGTGGCATTTGGAAAATGCAGATAAACTTGATGAGAAAGTCTCACAAGAGGAAAGATGCTAAGGACCAAGTGGCAATCCAAATCAGATTGAGCCAATAAGGAAACTACTCCTCCACCTCGTAGATCGAAAAGTTTCCCCTCCCTGAAAGAATACTTAATGTATTATTTCAGAGGGATGTAAGGAAGTGTTCCTCATAGGTGAATGGTGCTCATGGTGATGAACCCAAAACTACAACGAGGCGATATCAGAATCCGAAATCCGAGAAATTGGCTTGATGCAATAAGTCAGAGATCGACTCGATCGCATCTCAAACCAAAGTCTGGACCTTGTAGATCCACCAGAAGGTATAGTGACCTATTTTTTGATGTAAGTGATATTCAGAGAAAGAATTTGGTGCAGAGGGAAAAAATGTGGACATTCCAAGGCTGACTGGTTGGCAAAGGTTATTAGTCAACGTGAAAGGCATTGACTTATCAGATTACCTTTTTCCCCAGTGCTATGCTAAAATCCATTCCGCACATTGCTTGCTGTTGCAGCCTAATCGGATTATAAATATGGCCAAATGGAACGTGAAAACGGCTTCCAAAATGGGAATATGCTTAGGAAGATATCTATAATTGGAAGCCACTAGTTCACATCCATATACTGATACAAAGTTTGCAAGCTGCAAAAGGTCATATTATGGACTTTAAGCAACATTCGGAGTTGGAACTAGCTGCCGTTAATTGATTGTGATTCAAAAAGAGTTGGTTTCATCAAAACGAGAGGAACCAGTGTTTTAAAAAGGGCAGTGGGAGCGCTGTTGTCTTGCCTCGTATTGTACTGGAATTGACATCCTCCTTATTTGGGAATGATATTCCCGGTGTTTGATCATCAAATGTTCAAGATTGGTTTTCTAAGATTCTCCATGAAAGACCTGGTATGTTGAAGCATCCTTGTATTCTAGAATTAACGGTCATATGATAAGACGAATAGGTGCTAGGACTTTCTACAGAAGATGTACATAGAGGAAGTACTAAAGAGGGTTTAGTATGGAAAACTCTAGAGGGGATAATATCCTCAGACATTGGTGATTCTATTCTTTCCAAGAAGATGTCCCCACACACCTGAGGAGAATAGAACGCATGAGCATAAGATCCTTATTGCTTTCTGCAATACGGGTAAGCCTCATGTATGCCATGCTAAGTACACGACTCTGATATACCCATGCTGTGAGTGTCACTAAGCAGATTTATCAGTCATAATCCAGGTGAGAACATGGACTCTGCTGAAGTGTATCTACTTAATACTTGTAGAAGAAACTAGATATGAATTTGGTCTTTGGTATGGATGAACTTCCTTGGTCCAGGGATATCACAGATCGGATCATCATGTCCGAATAGATGATCGAAAGTCGATTCATCTGGAAGTCTGTTTGTGGGCAATGGTGGAGCTTCAGTGGAAGATGTTCAAAGCAAACCAGTGATAGCAGATTCCACCATGGAAGCAGAATATATAGCTGCATCAGAGGCCCTGCAACGAGAGCGGTTCTGGTACAAGTAAGTTTTGCTGCAGAAATCGGAGTTAAATGCCATCAAGATGCCAATGTCCTCTTTACTGCTACATCAATTGGCGCCCATAAGCCCTTGCTTAAGTGAGCAGGTCTCACCAGAAGTCCAAGCCACTTGCAGCGGGCTGATATCATCTCTCCGGATTTACCTGAGAAACCGGTTACGTTGAGGTCAAAGGAGAAGTCATACTCACATTTAATGTGGCATACCCACTTACAAAGCCGTTGAGCCAGCTGAAGATCGAAGCCGTCACCTTGAGAAGATGGGACTTAAGACCTTGTAGCTCAATTGGCTTTGGACAGTGGGAGATTGTTTAGATATATGTGCCCTAGGAAGCCAGAACATGGCTGATCACTTTAATAAGCTTCTAGGGCAAATGTAATTTTTACTATAATAAATGGTTATTTTCTATCACACATTGTGTACTTTAGTGTCTGTGATACATTCCTTTGAGTTAATGGGTAATGATATATTCATATTTTCAAGAGTTGAAAATTTAAGACATGGATAATCTATTAATAATCATAATAGCTCCCGACCATAAGGATCATACGAGATGGTGATTGATCGGAGGTTGTGTGTAGATCGTTCTCTTTAGAGTGAAGTCTTGAGTCTATGGGTGGAGACACAGAAGCGAGAGTGAACGGTACTCGTTACGAACTGAGGACTAGCCGTGACCCACCATCGAGTAAGTCATTAGGGAGCTCTACCTTTCTCGGCAATGACTGACTCCGATGCTGTGCAAGTTAGTGTGTCTGGGTTCTCTTGACCTGAGATGCACGGCAGTTCACCTTGAGGGTGTTAAGTTTGTTACTACACATTACTCCGGTCCCTAAGCATTATGGAACCCTGAGGTGTTTGTTGTCATGGACATGTTCAATTGTAGGAACTGGACGTGCCATCAACGATGGGATCTATCTAACTCGGTGGTAAAGGACCGTAGCGCCTATGATGATCATCGAGAATCAAGTCTGAACCCATGGCCCATTGGCAGAGTGGAAATGATAGAAAGAGTTTCTAATTTAATTTCACCATTGGACTCGAATCGAATGATATACATCATATGACAGAGATTGAGGGTTTTGACGAGTTCACCTTAAACCTCTATCTGATCGGGGCCAAGATAGAAGAACTGAATCACACAGGTAGCTGCACCAAGAGGTTCGCATTCCAACTGAGGTCGCCATCTATACGGTTGCAACTCCGCTAAGATATACTGCTTAGGTGTCTACTGGTCGGATTTTGGGAGCAATTAGAATGATTTAGGATGATCGATTCATTCTATGCTGTTCGAATCAGAAGAAAGTTCTTGATCCCATCGAAAGGAGTTTCGATGATGTCGATGCATAGAAGATCAATGACATATCCCATTACATCAGAAACTGAACCTAAACTGGGTCATCTAACAAACATAGGTGTTGATCTGGTGATATCAATTGACTAATATAGCTTCATAGTTAGATTCTGAAAGTGAGATCAATTAGGTTCAAGAAAATCGTGCTAGCGACTCGATTGAAAACTACCTACGTTTTCTCTTTTCGCTATTCATAAATAAGTCGTCGACTGTCTGAGCCAAAGGAGTTTGTGCTCATAACAGAAGTCTTCTTAATTGGTCTGACTGAGGTTGTCCAAGTCAGAATAGTTGTCTTATTGTGTAAGACATTACTGCCCAATTTTTGGTCACCTGCCATTTCTTTGGTCTTTGACTTTGGTCAGAATCTACTTTTGACTGGTCAAATGCTTGCCATTTCATCCTTTGACTTTTGACCACATGTCATGACCTATTGGAGGGTGGGGCTTGGTCCCCCTTGCCAGAACCTGCAAGGAGGAAAGGGCGCACTACGCCAAGGTGGCGTGAGCCCAAGTTAGAGGCCGCCATGGAGTCCTTGTTGGACAAGGACTCCATCTCCGCTTTAGGATTCCAATGAGTTTTCTAAGAATCCAGTTGCTGGTCCAAGCACTCTCCAAGTAGGAATCCAGGGACTCTCAATCCCACCAATCAGATTGAGATCTGATTTGTCACAAAGGGTTGTGACTTGGTTGGGAGAGATGAATTGATCACCGCTTAGTCTATATAAGAGACCCAGCGCCCAATGAAATAATATAAAAGAAGTAATAAAGAAGTAATCAAGAAAGCAAAATCTTCCCAGCCCCCAAAGGCTGCTCTCCTCTCCTTCTCCCACGCCATAACTCTCATCTCTCCCTTGCTCTCCACGTCCAAAAAGTGTTTTGTGCATTATGGATTGGTGCCGTTAGAGATCAGACAAAGGAGATCAAAAGCAAGAAGTGCCGCCTGCTCGAAAAGAACGACTTGCACGACTTCAAAAGGAGTTTTTTGAAGATCCCCAGATCAGATCCAGAATTCTGATTTTGAGGCGTGATTAGAGAAGAGAGGATCCAGATTCCAGCCCGAGTGGTAACCGTAGAGGCCAGGCGGTTGCGTTGGCCTTGATCCAGAAACCTTCCGCTGCAAACGGATTCATCAAACAGGGGTAATAATTACCCCTACTTTCAGGTAAATTGAAATGTGATTTAATTTTATCTTTGTTCATTTAATTTTTATTAAATAATAGAATACGAAATCTGATAGCATTCCCCTGATCGATACAGATCTAAGAGAAAAATTTTTGAATATCATTCTCTTGATCTGATAGCATCTGAACAACCTGGTCAGGGAAATCTAGGATTTCCCTTCAGTTCGCATCCTGTGTTTTAGAGCCGGTGGGGGTGGGCCTCCGGTAAGCACCTCCACGGTCAAGTCTGTCTTGCCAAACAGGAATGGAGTGCCGGATGATTTTCCAGAGCTTAGAGAAAAAGGAGAGCTCTTATAAGAGATTAAGGTCAGTAGAGCTTAGTCTGGTCATAATGAAAGGGTCCCTTTTTAATAGCGGGCTTGAATGGTGACAAACTGCAGCCGCATGCTGCTGGGCCGCTCGACGTTCGGTGGATGTCAGTCTCACGGGAATGTGTGCCGTGTGCGACGGATTGATGGTGATAGCATCGCCGCCTAACTTAGTTGGGTCGCTATCGGCTCTGTCGGCGGACTGATGGTGTAGCCATCGCCGCCTGACATGGGTCGCTTATTCGCTATGGCGGACTGAGGTGATAAGCTGCAGACTTTGCGGCGTCTGATGTGTGTTGCAGAAGGTTGAAGCGCCTTCGTCGTGTGCCTCATTTCGGAGTTTCGGGCTCTCTGAAGACGGAAGATTGATGAGTTTCGGCTCCCATATTGGAAGATTGTCAAGCTAAGGCTCGTCCGCGTGAAGATTCGGCCAGTAGAATCCTGAAGTGCTC